>JARQST010000637.1:82480-95525 GCA_030142225.1 Pachycephus smyrnensis
CAATGGGGAATAAATAAAAATTCTTAAAATAAAATCAGTCCAACGCCACACGAAACGCTCCGGAACCCATCAGGCCCTACGACGCAGCCGAATTCGCCTACTTTGTGACGAATATATATACTGTCCACGTTCACTATAACCTTTATTATTTTCGACTTTGGCGTAAAAGTACAGGCGGTATATAATGCAGAACCGTCGAAAAAGGCCATCGTATCAGCTCCTGCTCGAAAGGTTGCGCCCGTGCATCGTGCTATGAAAATTTATTCTCTCTGGTCACACAGAGGGGGTGGTTACCAGTTATGGGGTGTAGCTGGCATGAAGTCAAACAGCGTTCATAATTTACGTAGTTTCGTCTGTGGCCGGGGTTCCGCCACCGTTTGCCATGGCGAGTATCACAATAATTCTAGCGTGCGCAAACCCCACCCATCTCATCGCCCCACCCACAGCATCCGATATTATGAATTCAAGCCCCATGGAGCTCCGTGCCAACGGCAGACCAACAACTGTTCGGAAAACAGCGGGATTTATGGAGACCGTAGAAACGATGCATTTCGTTAATTATTTTCCGAGTTGGCCTTCTTTATGCTCGGCTATTTTTTTCACCCACCTCCAATCTCGATTCCTTTTAACACGTGGATATACCATTTTTTAATACCCTTTTACCCCGTTTCAACCCTAAGTAATCCTCCTCACCCTCTTTCCCCGCTTTTACAAGATTCTCACCCTTGGATCACTTGGGTTTTTCTTAACTAACCAATCCTTAGAGCTATCTATAGCTGTAGATAGCTATAGCTATATCAAAGTACAGGGTCCTGTGGAAAGTGTCAATTTTGTAGAATTACTTCTCCAAGTCGAAGGGTTGCTCTGCATTTAAATTTAGACATTTTCTTAAGGACTGTGTATACTATAAGAGTGACCATTCTATCTCCCCCGAGTAAAAATTATTTAGTATATGCAGTGGATCTGCGGTTGATCACTTAGAAGAAGTATAGATACTACTGTCTCGTACTACTACTATACTATAGAGCGGTAGTAGTAGATGCCCTAGAGTGAGAACCATTGTCAAGCACCGATCGGCCTGTATTCCCATTCAGGGGCATCGTGGACGCTCTCTGTATAAGTTGTAATTGAAAAATCTGTCGCAGGAGGGCAGCGCTTACCGATCAGTACTCGAGTAGGAGGGGGTATTGACTGGTATGCAGAATGATGTAGCGACGTGGACTTCAGTCTTCCGAGAGCCGATCTCCTATATCGAATTCTTGGACGCCTACGTTCTTCCATTCTTCCTTCCTACCCCCTTTTTCTGTTGAGATCCATTCATCGTTTGTTCATCTTCTTATCTCTCTTCCGAGATTCACTCGTCACTTGTTCATCATCTTCTTCTTGACACTCCCTCTCTCTCTCTTTCTTTCTTTCTTTCTTTCTTTGTGTTATCTATTTTCCATATTTCTTCCGCCGGCCTATCACTGTCAATTCATAGTAAATACACCAAGACGGCGTGAGCGATGGGGAGTCTTGGGTTGGCGATGGCATCCCTTATTGCGTTCTCAAGGGGAGCGGTTCCGTCCGTCTGAGTTCGCTTATGCTACTCCACTTGGCGTATAGGTGCATTTGCAGTCATCTAATAACTTCTAATCACCCTCTGCTGGAAATATTTTGCGCGGGGATCGACGGTTAACGGGGTTCGCTGACGGGGAGGAACGTGGTTCCTTACGTCTAACCTGCTTCGAGTTTCGGCTTGATGGGGGTTGTAGCGTTAATCATGATCCCTCAAGGGTCTCCCAATATCTGTTGGGTGCTACACCCGTGGTCTTTCGTTGCGGTGGATTTGACTAGGGGTAGTCGCGACTTTTTATTAGCCCGGCTCCTCTTCCGGTGTTCTGAATCTGTGACAGAAGCGTTAACAGCTTAGTCCAGATTTGTTCACATAACTTATATTGTTTATAAAAGTCTGTTCTCTCGTCTCTCAGTGGTCTTTGTCCGCGACTGTAGCGTGTCGCAGGTCAGAATCCCTCTCACGGCCCTCTCGCCCTTGCATCACGGCAGTTCACTAGTACTTCGATTTCTATTACACTGATCCATGCTGTCCGCAGGGGTTGAGCTTCGATTGTGCGTATTTCGCATCTTAGACTGCTTAATTCGTCCCTTTGCATTTGCGTTCTGTTGATTGTAATGTTTATAACAATTGTTCATTATCTGTATCATCATCATCATCATCATCATCTTTTTCATGAGGTTTTTTTGCCTCAGGCCTTCAGCTTATTTCATACCATCTCTTCCTACACTTTTTCCTCTTTACCACCACTTCGAAAAAGGCGTAACGCAGTGAATCAGTCTATTGAAATAATAGAGTCGCAGTCATTCTCTCTCGTGCGCGAAAATACGCGTGTTGATCTAGTCATGACAAGTAAATAATTAGTCCGTATCCAAAAATACGTATAGTGCAAAAATAATTGCCAAGGTCCAATCGTCAAGTCGTCGCATGAACGGACCTCGAGTGTCGAAGGACGGAGTGAACCGTGTGAACTACACACAAGGAAAATTGAGAAGAAGACGAGGATCCTGTGGTGAGTCACCATTTCCTTTCTATTTCTCTTCTACTCACACTAGACGTTTATTTAAACGGCCATGCTGCAAGAACTTTTGCTATACTCAGTGCATACCAGAAATATAGCACAGATCAGCTATATCCCTAATAGATTTTAATCATGCATTTTGGAAGTATACCCCTAGTATAAGATAGTCTCTTTGTCTATACTTCTATATCTATACTTCTTCTAAATGATCAACTACACATCCACTGCATACTAAATAATTTTTACACGAGCTGATACGGAAAACCGAATACCTTTATTTCCACAGTCGATCGCACTTCTTAGAGAAATGTCGTGTTCTTTGAGGGTGTCTACCCTGACATACGTAGCGTACATTAAAAACATCATAACTCAGAATTCTTCGCAGCCCTGTCAGCTACAGTGTTCGAGCCCTTTCAATTTGTCCATATACCACATACATAATATAGTATATGACTAAGATGATTCCTGATGAAAATACGGCAAAGTTTAGAAGGATGTAAGTCTTACAGGCCGAATCGAACACGCTATACACTGTGTTAAAGTTGATAGCACACCAAGGGATGAAAATGAAAAACAAGAAAAGCAGTAATCGTTCGTAATTTCCAAACGGATAATTCGTCACGAACAAGATGACTGCAGGGACGTGTTCAACAGACGTGCTTGGATACGAAAAGACAAAATCTGAAAATCGTGGAAAACTCAGAAAACCGTTTGACCCAGCCTGGGGCGACCATCGCAAAATTAGTATCGCCGTCCAAGTTAAAACTGAATGGCTATAACGAAGGGTGCCTCGTGTGGTTGTTACAGAACCCTATGGTCGTTCCAAGCGAATCTCATCCCCCGGGAGTCATCCCTCAATTTTCACCCTTCCGCAACCAGCTCTATATTCCCTTCCTCCTCAGAGACTCACGCACGAAGACCGCGCTACGTGCTCCTTTAACAAGCCCCGTCTTAAATACGTGACTCGAGCAAAATGGCCGACTGGCAAATTTCACGTGTATACTATTACACGGTGTATACGTTTTAATGGAATATAGAAATACAGAAAAAAGAGAACGGAATGCGGACGGCCATTACGCCACAAGCGATAAAACAGACTGCAAACAGGATATTTCGTGGTCGCAAAATTTTAGTTTCTTCCAATAATTTTTTTCTTCCTTTGGCATTAATGCCGGTATTCATGAGTGTTGCGGAAATACATCCAGAAACAGATCCCAAAGGATTCAAAGAGATTTCGACCGGCGTACGTTATTCAGTGGGGATTGTCGCCGTCCGAAATCATCCCCCCTCGTCACGCTGCTTGCATCCGTGGAAATAGAGACAAAAGGGGTGCGCATGGTTGAGGATTCGCGAAAACCTGAAAAGAGACGATTGTTCCGCAACCCGGAACTGAAAAGTTTGCATGGCCGGCGCGGCAGTTTAAGTTCTCGACTGAAGTTATAACGCGAATTGCTCGACGTGAAGTTCCAACGAAGTTTCACATAGGCATACGCCCACTATTCCTCTTGCCTTAGATTTTTTCTTCCCTCCTTTTTTTCTCATTCTTCTCGTTTTTTTCCTCTACCATTTTCCACCCCTCCAACCTCACTTGACTATCCGCGTTTTCTCACGTATGCGACCACGGAATGTTAACGTCACATGCTCGCCGACTCCACCCCCCCCCCCCCCCCCCATGTAAACCCCATAGCTATACATACGCGTATACTGCATATTTTTTTCAATGCTATACCAGCAGTCGCTCGGTATTCGTGCGGTGAAAATAAAATGTCGGCATATTTCAGACTTATTGCCCGACACTAGTATTCTTTACTTTTATTGTAGCCAGTTTCATTCTTTTCGCGGTTTATGGTATTACTATGGTATTACACGCGTTTCGATGTTCCCCGCTAAGCTCTGTGTACGTATTCTACGCGTATCTCTTTCTGTACGGGTATCTGTATTAGCTACGTCGCAGCGTAAGCGACGCACGATGTTATACCCCCGTTTTCATGAGAATTTTACAGAATGTTAGTACGAATGGAGGAAAGTGTATCAGGTGTGTAGAATATTGCGCGCAGCGTGAAGTTTCTTTGGGAAACTGCAGGTAAAGGAAAATAGAGAAACATCTGACACAATATACAGCACGAGAAGTTAGAAAGGAGAAAACAAGGAGAAAACAACAAATTTGCATCCCGTTTAACGTTGCTGCTTTTCGACACAGTCTACGGCAACAGCAACCCTTGTAAAAGGATAGGCAACGGGGAGTATAGAAGGAAACGGGGGCCAACTTTATATTAGGCGTATGCGTGGTGGAGTCGGAGGGAGAGAGAGAGAGGAAGAGAAAGAGAGGGAGGGAGTCTCTTTACTCTCCTTCCGCATAATCAGCTTTCCAGGAAGAAAGAAAGGGTACGTTAAGTTGTGCTCCAGCGAATCTTATTTAGCCTCGTTATCCTGAAGCGAGTGTCGTTCCCAGCGTCAATCTCATCCCTTAACGATGGAACGATGAAAGAACTTTATTTCTCCCGAGAGGAGTATAAACGCATCTTGTACCTTTTTCCTAAAAAAAAAATACGTTTCTCAATTCGCTACAGCCCATATACCTAGTTGAACCAAGAAGGAGAGTATAATCCCATGCGGGAGATGGATCGTTGGATTTTGGTAAAAAAAAGATACCCTTAATGCTGCTGGTATAATACAGAGAGAAAAAGCATAAAGCGATAACCTGATAAGATTGATAAGAAATTAAATCGAAATGCAGAAATGTAACAAACTATATATGTGCATCTCACTAGTACGGGATTGGCGTATCCGTGTCTCTACTTTGATTCTTTCCATCTCGCGACGTCTTCTTGAGATTCGTTCTCACTGTCATGAAAAGGGGTAAACAAAGTTATCTGAAATGGCAACGGGGTATGTAGGATCGTCGTTAAGTTAACGCCCTGGCAGTAACCGCACGGCCGACGTTGGGTTTTATAACGCGGCAGATGGAAGTAGCTCGCAAAAGCTTGGAAGAATCGTATAGCCAAGCATCGGAACGGTTGCCGTAGGTTGGCAGGACTTGATGCTGCTTGGAGCAGCTAAACCCAAGATGTAGGTATACGCTTCGTTCTCCAGCGTAATGCCCGTGAAATTGTCCCCTTAACACGTTGGATTCTGAGACGAAGTATAGTGCACTAGTACGAAATCCATGAGAGATGCACCTAACTATAGAAATTTACCTACACGTTGATATGCAGGAGGCATTCATTTTTTTACGATTAAAAATACTTTTTGGAAAATATTGTTGAAATATATTCGCACGAGTGATATATCGGACGAGCGGCCGTTAAGTATAATTGTAATTGAAGATGGCATTTTTTTTTTAATACGAGTGTCAATTTAGAGAAAATTAATTTATGGGTAAATATTTAATTTTGATGGGGCATAAGCAAGACAAGAACAATTGTCGAATTGCTTATACTGGCGTCCATTGAGTAAATACGACACAAAATACAGGAGAAGTAAAACGGACGATATTATATACATAAGGGGCAAAATGCTCGAGCTTTTATATTAGGTTGAAAAGTTTACTAATTAATTCGGAAAAGCTAATGAATTTTATTTGTTCTACTAAATTCGGAGTGCCAACCATTCGATATAGGCACTTCATAATTTTATCGGGTCTACGTAAACAACAAGTATTTTCAGTCAAGTACACGTAATTTTCACGGGAAGTATCATTGAAAATAACACAATAGGCAGTTTCAGGTTACGCAATGGTACTGAATTAAATACCATCCCCGCATACGTTTCGATATCCCTAAGTAACGAACATAATCAATAAAGCGGGAATTTCAAATTTTTCATATAAGCGATCCAATATGACGGACACCAATAGGCGTACGAATACGTACATCAATAGGCATACATATGTACATACTATATACCATACCATATATATTATATATCAATAGTAAATCCCCAAAAACCAAAGGTGTTTCGTTAACACGCGATAGAGGTTAAACGTTTGTTGCGTTTCTAAGGGAAGGTGCGGGCAGCACGGTGGCGGCCATAGTGTAACTCGTAGAACGCAAGGTGGCGTTTGCACGCGCATTTCTCTCACACAAACGACCCTCTTAATCAATCGGCAGCACCTTTATCAATCCTGCGAACCCCCTGGGTGGGGTCTCAAGTGCCCTACGCCATCGTGGCCCTCACCCACTCACCCAACCAACCAGCCCAACCAGCCCTTCAGTATCCATCCCTCTCTTGGAAACTAAAGCCTAAAGCCGTCGTAACAAGCCGCAACTTCAATAAATCTTTCTTCAGGGCATTCGGCGCGTTGTGTAGCAATGGAATGAGTAATGAAGATCGCATTGATCTGTTAGCGTAAGTGGGGAAGGGGTGCGAGTGCCACGGGGGTACACCCCTAGAATTTACCCTGAACAGGAGTTCAATAGGACGAACGGAAATGAATAAGAACAACGGGAATTGTTTTACGGAAAAAAGGGAAAATTAATTTTTCGAAATTCTAAATTACTCCCTGTACGTTGATTCAATGATAAAACTCAAAATTTTTCTTGTTCAGATGTAGGATATGTTTTTGGAATAAATTTTTTTCTTAGGTTATAAAAGGCAATTCGGTGTACATGGTACAGAAGACGAGTATCTGATGGATTTTTGATACAGGAAAATTGAAATATTTTTTTTTCGTCTATTATTTCAGGGGTCACAACCTTGACAACAAAACAAAATGGCGGATAACATCATTTTCGTGATAGAAATAGAAAGCATATTGATAAGTGGCGGGAATCGATAATCATTTGTTCCTGTATTGACTGTCATGGCGGACAAATGTGTTTCTCTGTACACAGAGGAAAATGGCATTTGGCTGTATATCATGGAATACCATAGTTCCTTCATAATGATCCACAAATATATTTATTCATACATTATACCGTATGTCCCATCCCAAGTAGGACACCTGAAGTTGCCGTGTTCGAAAGCGAGTTCCCCCCTCGTTTTCGCACAAAAATCTAGTGATATCGGCCACCGATCAAAATTTTGACAGTTTCGACATGTGTCACAAAAGTAGACAATAATTCAAAAGTGCAGGGAAAGGTTATTGAAAATAATCACACCTACCGAAGGACTTATTCTTCTGTATGGTAAGTAGGAAGATTATTAATAAGTTTTATCTAAGTAATCAATGCATTATTTGTATGTAAAAGGCTTTTTTTTTGCGCGAAAACGAGGGGGGAACTCGCTTTCGAACGCGGCAACTTCAGGTGTCCTACTTGGGATGGGACATACGGTATATATGACTATTAATATTCGTCTGCACGTGAATTATTGCCATAATTTTCGTGTGTCTTTACACTACCATAATACAAATTCGTGGATTCAGTGCTCAGATTTCGTGCTTTTTATACCCGAAACTGGCAACCTCATTTTTTTATGTGTACAAATACAACGTGTGTTTTTTTTATCAATTTTATCACGTACGGAAGATTACTTCGTTTTATATATATATATATAGAGCTTCTCGTATACGAACTTACAGAAGGAAAGCGCGCCTACCCGCTCGATACAGCATAATTTAATAACGCAAGCAAATCCTAAAGGAGTTATACGGCATTAAGCCATCCGAGAATAAATCACGCGTAATCTGCTGATCCCAAGCTTTGAAGTATGGGGATTAATTGCCATCCGAAAAATAGCGAGGATCATCCCCATTATAATAAATTCACGAGTGAACTCAGAACCGCGATGTAGACCCGTGAAAATTTATGCACTCCTTAAGCTAATTATTTATTACGGCTGGGACCTTCGAAACTTCCTACTAGGTGAAACAAGTGAAAAAGTATATACAGATATATAGATACAGGTAACCCTATCTGTCATTATCTCATGATTTTCAGTCTAACCTTGAGTATCATGATTATAACAAACTTCATAGTATATGTGTAGTTAGATGTTGACTTTAAATGATTATTATACTTATTGACAGAGAATTGACAAAATCGTATTGAAAAATGTATTTCGATATTTCAAATAAGATTTCGAGTGTACCTGTGCCAGCCGCCCCTAGCCTCAGGACAGCGTCGCCTTGCAGTGAGATGGAGAGGGTGGCGGTGTCCTCGAGGCGCGCAAGGACCTCTTCGGGGATGTCCTCAGGTTCGCGGAGGCGGAGGGTGACCTCTCCTCCGCCTCCGCCGCCTTGGCCACCCCCACCCCCTGGACTCGTTGACGCCGAATACATGAACACAGATCCGTATCCATGCAGCGACTGCAATGGCAGCCTCACGCCGCCCACCTCCCCGACCGGACCCTGAAAAATCACAAGGACCAAAAGGATAAACTTCGGGTCTCGTATAATTTTACCATTAAACTTATATTAGGCTACCATTATCGTTATAGAATTGTGTTATATATAGGATATATTATAGGGATATATATATATATATATAAGTGGGCCTACTGGCTGTTTTGAGGACCTTGCCGATTATGGGACATTCATAACGACAAGCTGAAATGTTTTTTTTTTTAAACTAAACCTTGGGACATCTAGCACTGAAATTCTAACCTAACCTAACCTAACCTAGCCATTTCTAAGCCCATCACAGTTCCGGGTGTCTAGCATTGGAAAAATTTTAGAAAATTCGGTGTGAGAGCCGCTTTATGGCCCTCAAAACAGCCGTTACGCTGAAAATTCTTTGGGGACAGACCTCAAAACAGCCACATGTTCTCAAAGTAGCCAATACGTAAGTGAAATCGTCCCCAAAGTAGCCCATTGCCAAATTTATATGTATATATATAGGAGCTATCAAAAGACGACGACGTCATGCAAAAACATCCATCACGGTCCAGGAAACATTCTTAGGAATAAAACATGGCGAATTATGTAAGAGGAAGGAGATGAAACGCCTTTTACTCTTTATTTCAAGTCTCTTCCTTCCGGAAGAAAAAATGGTTCAGGAGAAAGTTTTTTTTTACTACGATTAGTCGAAGGAACGTTATTTTAAATTTAACCTCAAGCTTTTTTTTCTGGATCACCCCAGTTCCTCAGAGAATGCCTTGCCCTAGTGTCGTCCTCATACTTTCTCAGTGGGACTCATACTCCATTTTCTTTTTTCTTCTCTCCCTCGGGAGAAGCGTACTAGAGTCCATCATACTGTGGACTGCTCCAGACCTATCTCCGATTTCTAAATGTTTTGGTAATTTTTCATTTTTTTATTTTCTTTACTTCCTCGCAAGAGTATCTCGAAAACGTCATTGACTATTTATGCACATACGACGAATCGTTATTCATGTAAATCCCTATTGCGTTTAGCAATGTCGACTTTCACTGAGATAAATTGTATCCTGCAGGGTGACACAAAGTCATGCAAAGGGAATCGAACGAGAAAATTTTACAAGATGGAAAAAGCTGGTAAAAAATATTTAAAAAATGGACACGGTGAAAGCTTCTAGCCGCCATACCCATTACGAGAGAAGAAAAATGATGATTTATTGATTTCAAGAACTGATCCTTGGGAAGCAAGTGAAGCGAAAACAAATAAAAGAGACAAAAACACAAACTATAAGACAGCCAGAATCAGACAAGAGGATTGTAAAGTATGACGAAAAACGAGTGGATATTGAATGATATAAAGAGAGAGGCATAAATTGGAATTGGCAAGGTAATAAAAAATTCAGTAACCCCATCAATCGTTAATAAACGCATTGAAATATTGTGAAAATCCATAATACCGATATTTTCACGAAAGATATAAAAATCACAATACGTATTCGCTCTCGCGCCATGAATATAATGATTGTCACGATAATAAATTTCTATCGTCACACAGCTAAAATAAGAAAGCCCAGAGGACGCGTCATGGCGTCCGCTATAAATTCGCGCCGCCATAAATTACGTGACCGTCGAGCGAACCTCTAGCTAGAGAGACGCTACTGGTTCCTACAGTTTCGAAGTACATAAATGGCGAGCGTCGTTAAAAGCGAGCCGGATCTGAAAAAAAAAAAATAGGGAAACAAAAAGGGAAAATGGTCAGTTGTCGGAGAAAGGTGGGAAATAGGCACCGGTGCTGTGGGGTAGTTCGCGTGGTTAATGCGACAGTACTTAGAGCGGGACGCCATGTTTCAACGACACATTTGGTCGTTGGGAACCAACAGTCCTGTTCCATTATTTACCTAAATTGATTCATACGACGGACTATTTCCGCGTAACGTATTTACAGGTATTGGACGGCAAAGCAGGGGGCACACACGGTGCGATCAGAGTAATTTATTTTAATGATCATTTTCGTAATGGCCTTTTGAACATGGCGGGCATGGGCCTGCCCGAATAGACTGCATCCCTATCACCCTAAATGCATGCTTATAGAAAATGCACGGTAATAGCGCCTAACGAAAACGGCGCCAATGCCATCATAGACAAAGTTACCGTTCATGCGCATGTGTTACTAATACGCGTATAATACATTAGGAATTTTATATCACGTTAATTTGCATCACCGTGGCAACGAACTGTCCGTTACGGAATTGAAGTTACCATTTATGCATTTGTAAATTAAAACTTAACCACCTATGACTTTATCCACTCAATCGATTTACTAATAGAATAATATTATTCATTTTGAATCCTGATTATCATATGCCTCGTAAAATTCCAATCTAAAGAGACGCTTTGACGTCGTATGATACTACAAAAAGTAATGTCAAATATGCGTAGTATAGGAAGTAAATTACATTTTCTACTTTTTTCGAAACGCCCGTAATCATCAATAAATAAAAGAGCCGGGAACGTAGTAGAGACGTCCATTTTACTTTTACTACTTTTCCTTGTACGAGGCTCGTTCAGTGAAATTGTTCCCAGGTATAGTGTCGGCCTTTTACGCAGGAATATTTGATTTCCCTAGTGTAACTCGCGCCGTCGGATGTCTAATGGTAATGACACAATCGACTATCGGTTAGGGTACTCTTTGCTAATCTGTAACTATACTACTTCCTACGTTCGTACGTCTACGTTCCTAGGCGTTCCCCATTGGCTATTTACCTTGCGTTCGATACCTTCGGAAGGTGCACGTGGTGCAACGTGCGCCTCGACGACTGCAGCTCATGGGAAATGTCCATTAACGATAATGCATTACGAAGTTAATGTAACGGGGTGTAAAGATTGAATTCAGGGACTTTAGTCAAACTGTCACATTTGATTAGTAATATGGTTGACGTCACGGCTGTCGTAGTTGACAGTGATATATTTTTTATTTATTAAAATTTTTATTGCCTTTTCTTTTAAAAAATTTATTTAAAATATTAACGTACATTGGCAGTGTTATTCTTCGTCGCATAACCTCAGAGTATATAACGTTTACTTGAAACAAGTTGAGGGGGTTGAATTACGTAGAGGGTTGTGTCCACAGACTTGCTTTCTACTGTACGTAGCAATATTGATTTCGATGTCACGTCACGTCACTCCTAAGGACCACTTAACGCGCCTTTTATCCCCCGCGAGTACTTGGAGGGTTATTAAACATCGAGTAACTCGATTCTGCTTACGCTAAGGGTGTCTCTGTGTCTATGTTTTTTTTTTCAATTTTCTTCGAAACTTAAAAGAGCACTTGCTTACGATCTTTGATCCACCATCTTGAAGCGTCTCATCTTCCTCGGGAAAGGTCGCGTATACTTGACTAAAATAATACGTTTTTAACGTGAATAAAAACAGACTATATTCTTCATTCAGTTACATAACTTTTGTGTACACGGGCAGAAATATTTTTGTTGGATGAATACTATTTTTTCCCTTTATGCTCACTGGTACTATCATCCCCTGACCCGTGTTGTGCGTTGTGCTTGAGTGACAAGACATGTTTTGGCGGAGCGAAAGTACTTTTCAATTGAAATCAAGAGAAAGTTGGGTCGTTTTAAATGTACATTATACAGGTGGCCAATTTAGTGGGATTATTAGCTGCACAGTGTTATCGGGGATACTTTTTTCAGGGATGAGAAAAGATAAGAGGGTGAAGGATTTCGTCAGAGCGTCACTGTGTCTTCTCATGATATTTGCCGCAGGGCTCGTAAATCGAGGCCGGGAAAGTTTTCATCCCTTAAAATTTTATAAGGGAACGAGGCACTCGAGTTCCTCTGTAGCTACAGAGAAAAAGAAAAAGAATAATGGAGAAAAAAACCAAGTATCAGCCATTCTCGAACCGATGAAAGTAATCGACTCGCGTTAAGAGTTGCCAACTTTCTGTAAACATTTATATCAGCATTCTTCCCAATAATGACAAAGTTCAATGAGAAGTGCATTTTCTTACCAGAAATTTTTCTCGTTTACGTTCAGCCATATATTAAATAAATAATTTCCTACCTACGTCACCATTTTGATTTATTTTGTTACGGTCTTATAATCAGTAACGGTCATTCCTTAATATTCATGGATAGCGTAATAAAGTTCTTTGTCACTTAGCTGGGGGGGGGGGGGGGGGGGGGGGGGGGGGGGGGGGGGG
>JARQST010000637.1:102032-115212 GCA_030142225.1 Pachycephus smyrnensis
TAAGTCCTATTTATTTATTTTTCGGTCATTCCTAGGTGGTACCCCCTCCAGCCTGTAACGCCACGTTACAATATATAATATATACTTACGTATTGTACAGCTATGTATACTATATATATATATATATATATATATATGCAGGACGTCAAGAGTGCCAGGGTGTAGAAATACATATAGGAGGATGGTTAGGGGATGCTAGAAGCCTGTACGGGGTGCAAGGTGTACCTACCTACGAACGGCGCCCTCGTCGCGTAGTGTTAGCATCGCATACGTCACGCGCTAGAGAATTGGGCTTACTACACGAGAGCTGAGAAGTAATCTATCACATCTGCGCCTTCGTCGAGGGACGCCGGGCGTCGTCCTGGGAAATTGAATTATCATCGAATTTTTTTTTCACCCGCGATACTCGACGGATTCGCTTTTTTTTTAATTTTCGCATTTTCAATTACATCACGTGGATATGGGTCGATGGGTGGAAAGCTAGGTGATACTAGGTTCATAAGGGGTTGAGTACTATGTAATGTGTAATCCAAATATAATATAGCAATATATATACATATAGATATAGATATTTAAGAAAGGAAACTTTCGAACGATCCTACATAAACAGATTGCAGGAATTTCCATTGTCTTCAGTTGTACCTGTCTAACCTAATCTATCTGTCCTAATCTAACCAGCGGCAAAGGGAAAGGGTTTCTCTTTATCAAATGGGACGATTTCAGTTTTCGTTGAGCGAGCGGCATTTAATGGCGAAGGGGTAGGACGGGATGCCGAGAGAAATTGGAAAACGGGCACGATAGGCAACCCCCGTGAGTATCCCTTGTCAGTCGACAAGGAACCCGAAAGTTTGGAAAAGTTGTCGACCCTGCCGGAGGCTCGTGCGAACCTATGGAAACTGCCGACTGAATTAGTCCTTAGTGTGGGGTGACTAGGTTAGGTACATCTCTATGAAGCACGTGATAGAGAGTCTGAGCTGAGAAATATACATATACAGGGTTGGCTAGGTAATAAACGTATAACTATATCGTGTATCCCTCATCCTCGATAATGTTTACCGCCACGCGAGATGCGTTTTACGTCCAAGTGTTGTTGTAGCTCGTTTAGAAATTCGCACGGTAAGAGGTCCTTGTATTAGATCTGAGTATCGAGTCAATTTCGTATATTTTACGACTTGATAGTTAACACCATCCTTAATTACCATACAGACGAGATTTGGGTGAAGGAAACTGTACGAAGTGCAAGAGCTTGCCTGACTGCATTTGCGTGCCTGATATCTTCGTAGAAATAGGTAACAGTAGATAAGGGTAGGTAGTCTGTATTTCTGTATAACATCGAGGAAGGTATATTTACAATAGCCACAGTCTACATAGACTTGTATCGTGTAGAAAATTTAATTAGAAAATTTTTTTAAAGGAGTTAGTGCGTTCGCAGTACTTGTTAAGAGCGCCCCAATGCATTTACTAGTATATCGTGTCCGTGTTAGTCTAGTCAAAGTAAAAGCATTATATTCACATACGGTAACATATATATACATACACACATTAGCATCTTGCAATGACGTTTGCTGGAGATGAATTCGACGATAGGAATAACTCTATTTGATTGAGTATCGAATAAAAATTGTACGTAGGACGTGCGAGAGGGAAATGGATGTTCGGGAGTGATCTTTTAAAAGAAAATAGGGGAAAAACGTAATTGTAGTTATATATATATATCCTATATACACGCAATCATTTTGGGAGCTTCCTGGAGGCAAAAAAGGGGACCGGTACCAACTTGACTTTCTACCAATTCAATTGGAATTTTTTTTAGATTTTCATATGAACACTGTAAAAATTCCGATGTTAAAATCATCACTGAAGCGATGTGTATATGTCCACGCTAATTTCAGTGTAAATTGGGAGTGTTAATTGCGATCGATGATACGCCGGAGCGGCAATAATGGCGCTGCATGCTAAATGACGCTGACGCGGTGTATTTTTGCACTAGCACGCGTTAATTTGACACTTTCAAGTACCGATTTCAGACTCTGGATTGACTTTGACTTTTTTTCTCACCGACAAATATTTCAACAATTTCTATTTATAAATAATTCATATGTAACTTATATATAACTTTTTCACATGGGATATGAGCTTTCGTGAACATAAGATATTCAATATCGGCGTCGTTCGCGCTCTGCGGCCAATGTTATTGCTATGATTTTCGAAAATTTGCACGAAAGCCCCCCCCCCCCCCTTCATCATTTTATTATATTCAAAACCCCCTTTTATACATCCTTCACCCTTTTCAACCCTCGGTGTTTCGATGTGGCGAGAGCTCTCTAATAAATTCAATTAACTGACTGTTCGCGTGACTCAAAGCCACGAAAGGGGCTAATCATCGCGAAGCCACACTCATCGGTGCTTCTGCTATTCATCCGCACACAGAGACATTCGCGAAAATCGCGGAGTGGTCATCCCGAGCTTTAATTGTCGCGTAAGGTTTAACGAAGTGAAAAATATATTTTTATCGAAAAACATATTTTTTCCTGTGACTATATACATACGTCGAAATACTGAGGGTGTTCCGTGAGGTGGATAAAGTACCTATTATATTGGACGTATATATCTGATATGGGGGTTGTAAGAATCTCGCGGAAACGAACAAGGCAGATTCACTAGAGTGGTACCGTTAACGATCGCAAACTGTGTATACGACGCAACCTTTGATATATACTATGTATATCGTAGCGTATGAACACCTCGAACGAACAACGAAATGGCGTATTTGCTAATAACGGCTTAACGGTAAACAGCCCATATTATATTACGGCTATAAATTACAGTGCGCTGCGCTATATTTAATTTGCACTCGAGTGGCTGGCGTTATAGCCGCGCCGGTTGCGCTCTTGAAACTTTACCAGTTAGTAGTTACCAATAATTATCCCCGGTATGCGTTCGTTGCTCGCGAAATTATAGCGCAAGTTCGCCCTGGCGAAAGTTTCGCAATAGGTGCAGTACCCTAGATCCACCTTCGCGGACTCGATCTCGAAAATGTTATTTCGCAAGCGATTGCATCAGGTTTTCTGGTGAAGCTGAGCTTGTGAAACTATCAAAGCCGACGAAGTTCGCTGAAAATTTTCATAATTGATATAAGTTTTCTGCCCTTATCTTTGTCCGTCCCTTAAAAAACGTTTTAGGGTCAGCATTTGTAACACAATGAGATGGCGATTCACGACTGACCACCATTTAACAATGGGCTGTATCATAAGTACCTGAAGGATAATGTGGAAGTTGCTGGAAAAAAAATTGGGTCGCCATCATGAAAAGCGGAGCAAGGGATGGAAGTTTCTCCATCCTGTCCCGTAGGTCTGTGACAATTTAACAATGAATATCGCGTACGTCTACTGGCTTAATCCCTAACGATACCTACGTTTTCCAACCCTGTAGAGGATGTAGATAGGTACCTAATAGGTACCTACGTTAAAGCGAGGGCTTTACGAGACAAAACGCCGTTGACGAGTGACGACGTCATGCCGTGAATGAAAGAGCGCGTTGACGTCGCGGTGGACGCCTATCGTCGAGAGGACCAACGATGACGTTCTCGAGGACCAAACAAAAAGCCGTGTTGTCGTCGCCCGATGGAAACAAAGGGTTATCTTTTTCATTAGGCACATCAGGCTCTGTTACCGCTCCAAATACCTCTTGTTTTGTAGCTATCGTAAACTAGCATTGCGCTGTACAGTCACGTAGGTATGTATAGATACAGGTATATACTGTCTTTGACGTAATTCGCAATATTCTGGAGACGGAACCCAGAATAACATTGCGAATTTTTCTCCTGGAATGTTCATTCTTGCTCTCCTAGTATGGCACTACCCTTATTACGGCTTATGGGAATTTCTGTATTATTTTCTTGATGGGAATTAACGGACTTTACCATCATCCCCCTTTATCACGGGGCCGATCAAGGTAATGCGAATATGAGAATTATTACGTATGTGAAAATTTCTACCCTCCGTAGGTTACAGAGGAGTAGAGTACAGGATTTTTCTCAAGGAAGGATTTGCAAGTCAGTCATTCGGTCAGTCAGTTAATCAGATGACCAGGCCTGTCTGGTCCTTTTAGATAGCAATGGGGTTATCAACGTTTCAAAGGGACTGAACGGCTATGGTCGGCCATTGAAATTTTAGGAGGTGAAACGAGGACGAATTTTTGCGAAAATTATTGATGAGCTCCGCTCGAGGGAGTAACCCCCTATCGTATTTACTTTACCTGTATATAGAGGGACTTGTTAAATATGCAACAAATATTAGGGAGTGGCTGCGATCACCATAACCTTTGCAGAGAACACCATACTACCAACTGGCTCCCTATATACAAGCCATAGACGTTAGAAAGGGTGGGCGGAATAATGTTATGTGGGCCATAATTCTACCCCCACGTGCCCGCGGCATGTTTTATTAACTAAAGCCAGACCCGAACCGCGAAACACCGTAAAGCGTCGTAGAGTCGTTATAAAGCGTCGGGCGTCGAAGATAACGACGATTTTATATCCTACGGGAAGGCGTAACGTCGCGCCCACGAAATCGAGCCATCCAACGAAATCAAGCGACGTTATCGAAGGATAACAAATTGCCCTTTATCGGAATCGCCCTTATCGTAAGGGCAAATCATTTTCCCGTAATGAGAAAGCTCCGAAGTTCCATCGGGGCATTCAGTGAATGTAAAAAAAAAAGCTCATCAGCCGAGCTTATATATTTTTGGACTAATTAAGGAAAACGAATCGAAATGTGTATATCAAGGTGGATTCTCTTCCCCCAAGATTCCAGTTACGTAATCCGTATAGGGGTGGATCACTGGCAAGCTTAAGTGGCTGAAATTCCTCGCTACCATTCCATAGGCAATGTCAATTAGTTAGGCTAACGACGACACAGGTTCAGTTGAAAGTCTCGGCGCGTCTTTACATTTATTTCCTTCTCTTTAAATACGCGCTAGGTGGTAAACTCGTAGAAGAAACAGGGTTGTTGCAAGCGTCGGGACGTGCAGGGACGTCGTTGCATTCAATCCCCCCCCTCCCCCAAACTTCCAACAACGTAAAGGAGCCCCCATATAAAATTCCGTTACGAACGAAATTGCGTTCCTTGCATAATAAAGGGTTTTCTTATCGGCCCTACGGAACCAGACCATAGGCGACACCAGGATATTGTGCAATATTTTGGACGCCCGAGGGTGACTGCGCGGATACCCTAATATTTGTTGCATATTTAATGAGACGAGAAAAGCAGGTCACACCAAGAGCTTTCCTAGCACCTATACTATCTCTTTCTCTCTCACTCTCACTCACGATGACTCTCACTGCATAAGCACTTAAGACGATCTTCATTTTTATTAGTTGTGATACCCGCGAAAACCTTGTAGTAACCACCCCATCCACCCCCTATACCCACCACCGCCAATCCCGCCTGTCGACTTCACGAGTAATTAATTTAGTTTTGCAATTTTCCTTCCAACGAAACTCTTATACACTCTTCGCGGCTTTAAGTTTCTGTCCGTTTTACATCGGTCCCGATAATACTTGATTTCCCCTCTCCCTCCACCATTCCCCTTCTCGCGGCCACCCTTTTCTAACGCTGAGAGCTTTACTACACTTTGAACTCCAAATACGCCAGGTTATTTCTACTTTGCTACCTTTCAGCCTTTCCACCCCGTCCTACCCCATCCCTTCCTGCATATCAAGAATTTTCCAAAATACACTAATAATACTCGAGAATATTGCTGAATCATGCGGCTAGTGCTTACAGAAGGGATGGGTAGATTCGATGACGAGAGTACAAAGGATGTAGGTTTATATAGGTATATACAGTTGATAGTAATCCACACAGTGAATAATGTTATTACAAGATCAGTACGAAATCTCATAGGAAATCTTAAGGGAGTAACCAGAGACGAGAATCGTGGGGTGGTAAGAAAATTGTAGAATTTCTGTAGGACGACCACGCCCTTAAAAAGGACTTCACCGAGCATCCCAGACGTATCCGTAATCCCAGGAACGTTACTTTCCCCACCCCCCTTCAGCTACTTCGCGCTGGGAATTAAGGGTAAGCGGCTACTCACTTCATATATCTATATATCCCAGATGGAAAGATATTATATAATTTATAAATTAATTATATATAATATATCTATATAACTTATATATAAAAATAATTGTATATAATACTATATTTTACAAAGGGTAGTTTTCAGGACTTTTTGTCATGAATATTGGTAGTTATGAGGACACTTGTAGTTTGTCAGGACGGTCCTGACAAGATTTTGATATATAAGGTGTATTGCAAGGACCATAAAGCGACTCTCACACCAAATTTTTCAAAATTTTTCCAATACTAAACACCCGGAACTGTGATGGGCTTAGAAATGGCTAGGTTAGGTTAGGTTAGGTTAGAATTCCAATGCTAGATGCCCTAAGATTTAGTTTTAAAAAAAAACATTTCAGCTTGCCGTTGTGAGCGCCGCATAATCGGCAGTGTCCTCATAACTACCTCGTGACAAGTTTATATATATATATATAATACGTGCATATATGCACGTGGGGAACGTGGCTGACGTATCTCGCTCGCGAAATCAGTCGAACTTTTATTGTACGACGAGATAATAGATTACGTTTATATTCGCACAGTTTGCGTAGGATGGGTCGATGAACATCAGGAATTGTAAGGTCGAGTGGCAAATATTAGTAGGAAAACTGGCGCCTGAGCTCTCCGCTCTACCGGCGAAAGCTGCTTAAACACCCTTCTGACTCCCAGGTCTCATTCCCTCCGACACAATTCCACCCCGGCAAAGCTACCATACCTTCCACTCAGCACTCGGTGGTTAAAAGCTCCAGAGGAGCGGAAACGCAGAGCACCGGTACCTTCCAGCTGGCTAGAACGGCCAATTCGTATATGTACCTAAGTTACCTTTAGGAGTAGACGAGAAGAGAAGCTTCACTCCTCTACGTTCCCTCATGGCTTAAATATACACGAATATATATATATCTACATATATACATATATATTCTACATATCTAGGGGCGAGTCCATGGTAATGCCAACTAATTACCGGCCGACCGGAAGTTAAAAGTGTGGACAAGCCACCACTTCCAGCCAGCCAACAAGCGAGGAGCGCTGCACCCGACAATTCCCCTGGAATTAAAGTTCGCCACTGTGGTTACCGTCCATTATGGCTGCGACGGTTTGCGAGCCGGGCAAACGTGTAAAACTCTTGGTGCTCTAATCCCCCCGTCAACTCCTATAACCAGCTTTTTTCGCCACAATTTTTTCAACAAGTCACACTAGAGAAAAAGCTCGTATCCAATCTCCGATTGCGAAAGTATGCTATGGCGACGACTGGTGCGTTTACGACGATTCTGGGCGCGATGTATCGAGACGGTGCGAAGTAGGCGGCATTGAGAATTCCCGAAAGGAGTAACCCTTCCTCGGTTACCACTTGTTTTTGAAACAGCTCGAAGGGGTTGGTCGGTATAAGAAAACCGTATGACGGGGTTGTAAACACGCTCGCGTCAAGGGGCGCCATTCGAAACTGAAATACGATCCAAAGTTCTCCCTCGTAACCTCGTATTTATTTCTCCCTTTCGTCTATTTCTTGCTTGTATATCGGAAGCCAAACCGTAAACGGTTACATGAAAGACGTTGACATATTTCGTGCACGATCCGTGTATATGAATATTATGTAAACAGAATAATATGACTAGCTATATACTTACGTAGATACCCATGTCATACGTATAGGAATGACATTATTTACTCGTCTCAAAGAACGTAGTATCTCTTTCTATCTCTCTTTCTCTCTTCAAAAGTTACGTCATCACAAGACCACTTGAGTAAAACGAACAAGCTTTAACGTTCCCGAAGAATATTTAAACGCGCCCGTAAATCTACGCACTTCGGCGCGCCGCCATTTTGAAGAGGTCCTCTTCTTGCGTAAAAATGAAAACGTCGCGAGCACTCGTCGTAACGTAACTTTTTCATTTCCTCCTGACTTCCGGCTTATATCGTGATGTCCTGGCTTCTCTGCCTGGCGGTACACACTCCTCCTGTCTACGACCCTTGCATGCTTGGCCGTTATCCTACGTCGTCATCCTGGTTGGCTGGTTGGTTCTGGTGCGGTCGTACCTAGTGTCACGTCCCTTCGCGCGGGAATATCTTTTGTACGTGAGACTCTTGAATAAACATGCAGTCGCGAGTATAAAAGAGAACTAAGTATAGCGGGTGAGGGTTGGGAAAACCACGGCTGTTACGAGTAAACGATGAAAAATGTTTTCAGGGAAGCCCCGTTGGCGGCCATGCTCGACGTAGAACAAAGGAGGTGTGATAAGGCACGCGTATATTTTTAACTTAATTATCTTGGTCCTTCTTACAGACACACCATCTCGCTAGAGGGCGAGGCTTTTCCTCTTGCTGGTCGAAACAAAGCAAATAAAAGCACGGGCAATTACGTTTTGTTTTGAATTACAGGGCGAAATATACACAGTGGCTTCGTAAAAACATCAGTTTTCATCCCCTAGGTAATACGCCTGGAACACGAGACGACTCTATCTTCAATCTGCATGGTATAACTATACTTGCCTAACCTAACAGCCTATCTAACTACGTACGTATCCACCAACAGCTGACACCTGCCAGCTTGCCGACTTCCTCTCCTCGTCCTTTGCCATTATACTAACGGTAGAAAAATATTCGAGAAAAACACCCCAAGGAATTTTATTCCGTCGCGTCTTGAATGACGCGACGCAAAGTTATGACGTGGGAACGGCCTTAATATTTTCTTGTAAGAAAGAATCTCGGTAGATAAGCTTATCGCAGGAATTTTTCTCTTTCGCAAAATAACAAAGGATCCGGCGGGAGTCGTTTCCATTTTTCCAATATCACGATCCACCGACAAATATAATTATTACAAGGTTTCCAAAAAAAGTAGCGCGAGGATAGTTGTTACTTGGGGCCAATCCTTTAATTTGACTAATTCAAAGACATTTGCCGCTCTCGTTTGATCCATCCAGCAGCGACGCGGTGCAATCGGTCATATTTAACGGATCGTTTGATGGATCGTATTCCAGAGTATGGAACGGGGACCGGTGGAGACAATGGCGAGGGTGCAAAGAGGTTTGGGATAGGAGGGAAGTGAAGTGAGTCGACGGTGGCCCTTTGGGGGGTAGCATTAGTCACATTCGCGCATCAGTCACTCTGACGTTTTCACGTGGGAATATTTAACTTGGTGGCAAATTACTGGTGTTGGCTACACCGCTGTCGCGGGCAGAACTGAACTTTGCGAGCAACGCGACCCCCGGGGATAGATAAGAGTACGTCCTCCTACGAACGAGCAGCGACACTCCTCTTCCGCCGGCCCACTACGAAGTCCTCGTTTAGGTACGGAATTCGCCCTGCCACAGGCCAGAAATACCGCGGATACAATATTGCCGAGAGACCTTCTACCTTACTTAGGAGAGGTGGTATTTTACTGTCGTACAACGGATAACAAGTAAAACTTATTTTCGTTACTGGCCGGCCAAGAAAATCCATATACTTTCAGGACGTATATTTACCGGCATCCTGCGGAATCAGGGGGGAGAGGGAAGACGGGTATATATCGTGGCAGATACGAAAGTTAAGATAAACGACAGGAAGCGTAATTCAGCGATCCGCTTCCGCGTCGACAGCCGCAAAAGTTCGAAGGCGACGGAACAGAAGCCAACAATAAAACGGGTTTCGGTATTTTTATGAGTGCCGAGGACGAGACGAGGTTAGGGAATAAAGTCGGTGACGAGAGAGTGTAAGTGCGTAGAGTGCAGAGAAATAGTGGAACATAGCGGTGAGAGGGAGAGAGAGTGAGATAAATAGAGTTGGCGGGGCGAAGGGAAGGAAGACGAAGAGTCGGGCAAAAGCATCGCAAGCGAATAAACGCTGGCCAGGGGCCAAAGACTCGGTTGCCGCTGGCACTAAAAGTTAATTTGCGTAATGGCGTGTTTAAAATCTGTGGTTCGGATTCGTACTAGTTCACTCACTGGTAAAAAAAAATAATCTAAATTCATGTTATTGTGTCGATGTACAGTGAACGAGAGAGAGAGAGAAAGAGAGAGAGTGAGATGGAGGAGAATCCAAATCGATGACCGTTATGGAAAACGTGTGTAGCAAACATCCTGACGTCTTCGACCTTCGCCATACATCAGGCGGGCTTACCTCATACTCTGATCCTGCCTCTCTTACTTTACTGTCCCTCCAGCAGACCCCTCCCCTCTGAAAAAACCAACCCTCATCCTCCTTGATCCTCCTGGAGAAATATCGCATCGGCCCACCGGAAGTTTACCTCTTGCGCCGCCCTCGCTCCCTCTCTTCCTCACGGCTGACTTTAAGGGGAACGTTCAATGAGCGCTATACTACGAATTGGATATTTGAGAAATTTGTAACATGAAAGAAATGGTAGGACGCTTGGGACTGTATCAAAGATTTAAAAAAATGAAGATGAATAAAAATACGAGTCAGAGACCACAGTCAGCTTTCATCCGTAACGTTACGCTATCGGTAAAATGTGGCACGAGGCGAATGACGTAGAATACAGAGAAAGCGTCAAATGTCGCGAACCTTCGCTAAAGTCGTTCTATAGGTATATAGCCTTAAAGTCGTTAACATTCCCTGGGAAACAAACAAACAAGAAGTTCCTTGGGAAACGGCGTCGTCGGGATGCGTCCGATACGAATTCGTTTTCCAACGGAGCAGAACTTCGAACAGGACCCACTAGCAGAAGTTGCGAAAGAGAAATGAGTGAGAGAGAAGCTAGAAGAGAGAGAAGTGAGAGAATAGGATATGGAACAGTAAAGGAGGAATGCAGGAAACGCGTTTGGTTACATGGCAATTCTACGTTTACATAAAGTAAATACGTGAATATATATATATACACACAAGTTATACCCAGTACATAACTAGATGCATGTATTTACCTGCAGTTTATACTTCATATTCAGTGCTCCATTAAAACACAAGGCGATTCACCATACCACGTGTTCGTGAAACCTCCAGCCGTAATCTGTCATTCCAAAGTGGGATGCGCAGTAATAAGCATGCGCATGAACAGTTGAAAATTGGACAATTGAAAGTGCGTCTAGCTGCCTGACACTGCAATTGATTCTCATTGCCGGTTTCTAAAATGGATGGTTACAGGAAACTGGATATACATCTCTATGAAGCTTAAGGCGCATCTACCATGAAAGTGATACGTGCATTCGACTGATGGAATGGGAAATAATAGTTGGATCTGCATAGGTATATCTGTATATAGCGAATCCGTAATAATGTTGGGTCGTCGACGACGCCTTGCGAACGCGCTGGATGCATCCAGGGATGACAAAGGCTATAAATCAGACGCTTCGGGGAAAGTAGACACGTAGGTGATTCTACAGGAAGGGGGGGGGGGGGGGGGGATGTGTGTTAGACGGTCGAAAGAAGGTGGTTCAGAAATCACTATAAATGGTAATGGAGAGCGGTCTCTCCTCGCCTCTTTCGCGAGAGCTAAGAGATCTCGGAAGTAGAGAAAGTAAGGCGTTCGCGAATCAAGAGTGCTGGAGTAGTATGGCTGAGAGATAGAAAAAGGGGGTGGGGGGAGTTAGGGGATGGGAAACCGCACGAGAGAGGGTAGATAGAAACAACCAGCGAAGAAAGAGGAAACGTACCAAAGAGGGATGCCAGTTGGTTTGAAAATGTAATATTTCTTCCAACTCTAGCGTAAATAATAACACTCGCGCCCCGACGCCGCGCCGTCGCTCTACCTATATCTACTGTTACGTCCCCACGCGCGGGATCTGAAAGTGCGAAGCTCTCGCTTTCGCGATATAACGCTGCCAGGATTCATGGAATCCTCGAAATTCATCGTCTTCAGTGTTACCTATGTACACACACCAAACATTCTGCGACACCTAGTCCAAATAGCGCTTTAGGTTTCCCACGCTTCCTGATAAAACTTATCAGCCCTCAGGATATTTGGAAAGCGAGCGAGTGCATTGCAGACAGACTCAAACGGGTGATTTGCAAATTGCAATTCAGCATATCTCCCATTCTATTCAGGTATACACTACCGTCTATATACAAAACTCATTTGTACATATATATATACACACATATATTTTTGAGACGGGGTAGTTATCAGGACTTTTTGACATGAATATTGGTAGTTATGAGGACACTTGTAGTTTGTCAGGACGGTCCTGACAAGATTTTGATATATAAGGTGTATTGCAAGGACCATAAAGCGACTCTCACACCAAATTTTCCAAAATTTTTCCAATACTACACACCCGGAACTGTGATGGGCTTAGAAATGGCTAGGTTAGGTTAGGTTAGGTTAGAATTCTAATGCTAGATGTCCCAAGGTTTAGTTCTTTTTAAAAAAAAAACATTTCAGCTTGCCGTTGTGAGCGCCGCATAATCGGCAGTGTCCTGATAACTACCCCATGACAAATTTATATATATATACACATATGAACTGTGTAATCTTTTTCTTGGCCACCTTGCCAATCTTGAATCAATATAAAGAAATCAAAAATAGATATGTCTCATATATACCGTCAGCTCTCGACTGTTAATAATGCTTCTGCTACTTCCTCTTCGCGTAAGACCATTATCTTTTTCTTTAGCTCGTATTAGCACAGAGAGTTTTGCAAAAGTTGCGCCATTTCGAGATACGAAGGAATTCGTGAAGATCGACCCGTGCTTTATCCAACAATGATAAATCGAGAAGCGTTCATACCACTGTAACGTATTTTCTATACCGTTGCCGTAGAAACTAGCCTTTACTCGCGCTTACATGCATCTCGACGAGCGGCGTTAAACTTCACGCTAAATGCCAATGAGAAACGTAAAACGACATTGTGGCAAGTGGCGTAGAAGGATGCTGTTAACCCCTTGCTGTACTTTGACGAGTCTAACTCGTGATAACAATTTCAGCCCAAACATGAACTTCACGATTCTGACTCGGGCCAAACATGAATGTTTAGCCCGATTTTAATTCCACAAGAGCAGTATCACGTGAAAGAAATAAGCGTATGGCTACTACTACAGCTAATTGGTACGGCCAGGGGTTAAGTAAGTATATACGTATACCTGGGGGGGGGGGGGGGGGGGCCGGGGTTTTTTTTTTTTTAACGTGC
>JARQST010000637.1:120569-178097 GCA_030142225.1 Pachycephus smyrnensis
GAGAGAGAGAGAGAGAGAGAGAGAGAGAGAGAGAGAGAGAGAGAGAGAGAGAGAGAGAGAGAGAGAGAGAGAGAGGATATACCAAGAATGACTCAATTCTTGGCACACGGTTTGCATACCACGCTACATCGTTGCGCTAATCTCACGGAGAATCCTGATGCACCTTTTTTCTGCTGTTCAACACGTGCGTGCATTTTTTTACGTTTTTCAGGTAATAAAAATTTTACTTCCGGTCATATTACTATTGCGCGATGGTACAGAATCTCGAGGAAATTTGTTTAAAATCGTGGATGCTATGTATTCACGTTGACCGGGCATATGTATAGAGGGGAAAAACGAGTGAGAATGAGAGAACGAGACATATATGACTCTGCGAGAGTAAAAAAGAGACGGGGATACCTATAGTGCCATCTGCAATACCGTAACTTAATAATCTCTCAACAAACACTGCTCCATCATTAATTATAGTTGGAAATCCGAGTTTAAAGCAGCCAGTCCCGTACGGTCAGTCGATACCGTATCCCGAGTAAATACACTTGGTAAATATGGATACACGCGTGGTTTGATCAGTACTTTCATGTAAAACCGTGGGGAGGCCCTACTAGCTACTAGCAGGCTAGGTGTTTAATTAAACTCTGTGTACTTATGATATACCAATTAAATTTCGCGTCACGCGACGCGTACGAATAACTGTTCAACTTCCTGTAGATAACAGATAACCTCATGAAACCTCACGGAAGTCTCAATTTTTATCTGTGCTTGTATAAAATAAAAATTTTTGAAAATTTTCATTGAATCGTGCGAATTATTTGATAATGGACTTAATACTGTCCTGTCCTTTGTGATTGGATAAGAAAAGCGTTCCATACGCATGCGCGGGAAGAAGTGCCGCTGGTCGTGCAAAACGAGAAGAGAAAACGGCCGTGCGAAATCAGTAATGCCCGTTATCAATCAAACGCACTGCGGCTTGAAAAATTCCTGCTGGCAACATGTGTCAGTGGCGTAGCAGTTAATGGGTTCCATTATGAGACCTGATAGGAGGGCGCGGGAAAGACACTGCGGCCGATAGATAACCAATTTGTCTGTTAATCTTCGTCTTTTCTTCTCGTTCTTTCCTGTTAGTCTAGGGCACCGGCACCTGCCGCCCATTCCTTATCTCATCCCATAACCGCGTTTCCCTCATTTCCCTCATATATTTTCACACCACGTCTCGTATTTCGCGTGGCGGATTTCGTACGTCAAACCCCCGGGGGTCTCGTTAAAGCCGTTGCCTACAGTTGGGATGATCCTGGGAATGACACCACCCCCGACCTCACCCCTCTTTCATGTCGTTCCTGGACTGCTTTTTTTTCTTGATTTTCTTTCTTTTTCCTTATCTTCTTTACTTCACGCCGAAAATCCCATCGCGCGCTGTCGGGACGAGTTTCGCAGACGTAAAATTACTCGGCTCCAGGGGGGAGCCCCCTCGCTACGAGGTAAGGTATGAAAGTTGTAACGCGCAACTCCTCCCCCCAACCACCGCCCAAGTTCTGTACCTTACGTAACAGTGATGTTAACGCACGTTCCAGGTGCCTATATTGTACAAAAGTTAACCCTAAATATTTATTACGCGACCATTAAGTCCCTCGCGAAATATAAATATCGTCGGGGAACTTTCGTGATTTCGAGACAGGAGCCCGTGGTGCTGTAGCAGTTGGTTCGGTAATTTTTATTCAAAATGACCTATCCGTACGACGAGAGAGAATCAAAAAGTTCGCCCCGAGGCACCAATTTCGACGTTCTTTCGATTAGGCAGGTCGCGTCGACGCGAAGCTACCAACTTTTTATGTCCCTGTAATCTTTTACGCCGGTCACGGCCCTTGTAATTTCTGAAAAACTTTCTATTCTCTATATCTCTTTATTTCTTGTCCTCCTCCCTACAGCGAATGCTCGCATTCTTCAGGAACTAAGAATTCAGATTCCCTTTATATACAGAAGTAAAAAAATCAACGTAACGTTAGACTGTGTTGTAGAGAATTATTCGTAGCAGATAGAAAACAAATTCATCTAGGATTGAAATGATCGAAAAAAATTCTTAATTGATCTGAAAGATACTCTATTTGATTTTATCTGGTCGTACAATGAAAATCATATTTAATCAAAATTGTCATCGAAGGACGATCGAGATTGAGTCACGACAGTTTCGAGGAGGAATTACACCCTGTAGACTCAATGTGTATGAAATATTTTGCAAAAAATTACGTAATGACGTTGGAACGTCTTTTTATCGGTCCAACTGGAGCAACCTTTAGAATTAACGATATTACCGAATTAGAGTTGCCGTGACACGGTGAACAGCTGCCGCGTGGGCGACATTGCTGAACGCCCACGCAACTCTTTGTGGATCCAGTGTCCAGTACTGTGGCCGAGTGACTTTGCATCGCAAGCAAATGGCTGTGCGCCGAATAAATCAGTTGCTTATTGGAGTTCCCAGGCATAAGAGGGGAGGATAAGGAATGAGGTGCAGGGAAGGATATATACGTAAACGTGAGTTTTCAACGTGAGTGATTGTGAGAAACAGGATATATGAAAGTCAAGGACACATCTACCTGTTTGTCAATCGGAAGGGGATGTGGGATGAGGATGGGTGAGGGAATGGAGGATTTTTATAACAGAAACTATAACGGTGGGAGTGAATTAAATACATATGCAAAATGCAGGGAATTGCGCGCGCACTGACAGATTGTACACGGCAAGTGCGGGCGACCGCGTAAAATTCATAAAGTATGCAAAATGTGAATGCAAATACGAGCGATATGCATGAAAATAGGTGAAACGCACGGAAATATTGGTTATGAAATATGCGACATGCCCAATATCACATTTAATTCGTCCCGCTTGTCTGTTTCTGCGCGACGCTGGAACAGTGAGAACTCATGCCATTTTTTTTTGTTTATTTTAAGCTTCCTTTCGTACCGGTCGTTTTTGTTGTTCCTCGCGTGCAAATATATTGGCGCTGAATACAGTATAACACTGGCGCCTTCTGTTGTACAGTTTTATATTGAACGTATCGCGAAACTGTATTGGTCGTCTGTTGAAATGCGAATGAAAAGGGAGAACACGGGTATACATTGATTAATTAAAAGTTTTACTATAGTCTGTCGATTAATTAATTAATTTCAGAATTGACTTAGTAGGATTTCACATAAGGATTCAATTCTTCAGAATACATTAAAAAATTGTTTAAATAGTCTGAAGAATAATAAAGCTTTTATACCGCGAACCTAAACCCACCATATCAAATTCGCAATATCGAAATTACAGGGCAAAGGAACTCAGCTTCGCTATGTACAGGTATAACTCATTAAAAATATCATTTTATCAACGGTACAAGCTTGATTGACTGATGTAGCGTGATCAATGCCGAGATACGACGAGTACAAGTAATTTGCGAAAAAGGAAATGAAAAAAAAAGTATCAATACACATTTCAAAATATTCGTTTCAGGACGCTTAAAAACTTATCGCGCGCATTAATAATTAAGAGAGATCCGGGGTACTGCCAGTACGAAGGGGTCCTTTAAAGCGAATTTGAAATTAATTCCTTTTCCATCGCACTCATCCCCTCTTCCATTTTGCGCAATCCCAATGATTTGACGCTTTAAGAAATCTCCTGTAAGTACCTGGGTACCTTATTCACAAAGCTCCAACGAATATCCAGTTTAAAAGGGCTCCGAGTTGGTTCTCTCCCTTGAGGCACCGTTGACTCGGAAATTTCTACGCTTTACATCACAAGTCCGTTTAATTTCGGAGTTTTCCGACCTTTCACGAAAACCGCGACGCAACTCGTCAGGACTTGGCAACCTTCATTCATTACGAAAACGTCGAGAAATTGTTTTAACCGCACACACGTTAATGCTAAATACGAGAGAACTCAGTTTTTGGTTAAAAAGACATTTTCGAAACGAGTTCGACGAGTACAAACTTCCATTTCCCGACGGCGTCGAGTCAGTCAGCGAAAGCGTCGCGACGGCTCACGCCACAACAAATTAGAATTTACATAGAAATGAATATACGAGCGACGTCCCTTTGACGTCATTACAGTAACCAAAACTCATCGTCTCCAAAAGATCCTCATTCCTTAACGTCGAAATATATCGACTCAATGTACATTGATTCCTTCTACAGCATATCCTTCATAAATTTAATATATTTTTGTAGGACCTATACTCGAAGGTATATCGATGCAGGACTTAGGTATAAATCACAAAACAAAACAAGACCCATCCTGTACACTCTTCTTAAAAATATTTATTTTCAAGAAGCAAAATCCGATTTTATCAAGAGGAATAATGATTGCAATTTCCGGTCAATAAGCAAAAGATCAGAAGTCTGATTTCAAAGTAAGCATCGGTCGACACTATATTCCAAGCCAACGTGCAGCATAACGTATACACAGAATGCAGTGAGTCGTTTTGCAAATAACAAGTGAATTAAAAAAAGAAAAAGTTGCGCTGCAATATTCGGCCCCGAGTATATACATATACGTATACACCGTATACCGTACGTCCCAGTTAACAAGGTACGTACGTACCACATACCGGTATACGAAAACTCAGTGCTTTCTGAACGGGCCACTAATACCGATACGTTTATAGACTCCATTACGATTTAACGTTCCTCAAGTACATCACGCACGAGCAGTTAACTCGATCACGGTTCAAAGACGACAAGCTTGCAGAGATCGTTAACCGACAACTCGGCGTAGACAAACATCTAAGCGCGCGTGGCGCGCAAGCTCCCTGCCCTCTATTCACGAATCGAGATATCTACGTAGAGAGAGAGAGAGAGAGAGAGAGAGAGGAAGAGAGCGAGAGAGGACGAGAGGAATAAAAGAAACGGAAAGAAGACAGAGAGAGCTTCTGAGAAGGCGCGCGCCAGCTCTACCAGGAAAGCGTAAAGCTCACGACAGAAGAGGACGACGATTAAGTGACAGCTGCTACCAGCCGAGCTTCGTGCTACCGAGTGAATTTTAAACTTGCAAAGAGCGAAGGAAGGAACTTTGTATCCGGCTGTCAACCGCGTACACGGAATACGAATACGAATGGGAATACATACTAGGTCCGTCGTATCTTTGCTTCGCTCTAACTTAACGTACGCTTTTTTTTATGTGGTAACCCGGTGTCGGCTATTTGCGCGACACTGTGTAGACGTCAGTGATAATGACACGTAGAGATCGCAATGTCGTAAGGAAGCCTGAAAGAGATATCCTACGATTTTCTACAATGCAACTCACATGGGCAGGACACGTGTGTGTACACATATATGTTTCAGATTTTAGGGACTGATTTATATATTCGTTTAAGTACAAGTGCATATAATTATTATTATCGTTCGGTATAATAAATTTTTACAGTTCGTGTTATGTTAAGATGATTTTCAAAAAAGCTATATTTCTCGAAAAAGATTACGGATGACCTCGCCGTATGCAGGGAACTACATTTCTCTGTTAACCGGGGACCGTGAAGAAGGGGATCGTCGAATATTTTATGCGAACAAACAATCCGGAGGAAAGACATACAATAACAGAAAGAATAGCTAAAAATTTTAATACGATCTCATAACGATCTTGCATTCATGAATTTCAATCATCAATCTATTTACGGTATCCTGTAATATATCACAGTATACAGGATCGTGAGGTACCGTTACTTCCGATTCTTGAAGAAGGTAGGAAATTAAGAGGAAATAAAAGGAGATAAAAGAGGAAGCTGAAAAAGAAAAAAGAGATAGCAACTTCGGACCATACGGACCGAAACGTACATGTATATATATACACACATATATAGGGACGTTAAAGGAAGGGCCGTAAAGACGCAACGTCATTCCTTTGGTTTCAGTTCGGCAAATGGATATTACTTGAGGACATGCGCCCTTCTGACTTAGGCAGTCACGTTAGGGTGGCGGTAAAGGTATGAGCGCGGAACGAGGCAAGGTTAATGGAGTAGAAACAAATTTAAAAACCCCTGTTCGAGTTCCGCAAGGGGGAAAAAGAAGCGTCAGAGACCTATATACAAAGAGTGTCCTCTTCCCTCTATGTATACATGCGGATCTTATATACAGATATACCTCAAGGTATAATATACATATATATATAGGCCTCTACCTATAGGCGCAGAGGGTTGAAATAAGTAAGCTAGAGTACCCCTGCATTGTCACGAGATTTCTCCCTTTGTGCAAAACCATCCGGTTCTAATTCTTCCACGACTCTTACAGCACTATCATACCTACGTAAGAGTGATTTGAGTTTTTCCCTACTTCGTTTTCTCAGTGTCTTTCATCCAGGGATGAAATTACCCTCAGCGAGTAGTACCTCCACGAGGACTGGTAAAAAGGGCCCTAGCCAAATGGACAGGAGGTGTACCAACTGCGATTAATTTCTCTGAAATTGGTAGCTATGGTAACCAGATATTTCCTCCGTAACAATACCAAAAGTCATACGGCTGCCTTGTAATATTAATTTTTGTGTTATACATCACCCCACAGTGGATGCGGTATGGTGGGGGAGGTGAAATCGCAGCGAGCGTATGGGAGCTGTACGGGAATTGCGTGTGCAGCCAGCTTTAACTTTATTTCACTAAGGAGAGACAAATAGCCGATGGCGTTGGGGCTTTGCTTCGTAGTATATTCTCGCGTTAGTATCAGTTTAATATAAAACGATTTTACGAGCCGAATAAAAAAGCCATTAGTCGCTCCCGATTGGACTGCTGCAGTGGGTAGGTGGGTTATAGAGGGTAGCTAGTGACAGGGGGGTTGGGAAGGAAAGCTATGTGTACATGTATATATATATATATACTCCTCGACTTGATGTATATAATAAAGGTTTTTTTATCAGAGAAAATGGCGTCGCGGTTGTCGTCTTGTCTATCCTTCGTCTCCCTATTGTCGGAACTAACGACTATTCAATGCCGAATGCGGATGACATAGACTACAGTGATATGGTAGAGGGTGATGCGAAATACCGGAAGTACTCGGAACTCTTGAACGGAAGTGGACAGACTCTATCCCACGATTTGTCAGAGGAACCAACGAGAGATGGAACATCGGAATGCTGGAACTCTGAAACGAGTTGTGTATTTCGGATATCCAACCTAACCTGTAAATATATGTATGTAGTATACACACACTATATATACTGGTATCAGTATAGGATCGTGGCGCGGACTCTTTGATTTTTATGGCCTCCGTCACTGATTAAATGCCCTGCCGGGCCTTTATGTACGTTCGGGCGTACGGTATTTTCTTTGATACACTTTCCTCTCGATATCTCGCCTCCCTTTTTTCCCATCTTCTCCTCCGACTGCCCTCGCGCTCCTGTCCTAACGGAATATCTGATAAAAAAGTTCGTTCAATTTTCCTCATTCTCTTGGAGCCTATATATAGATTGGTAATACCGAAACATCGCGTAGAATTCTCTACCCCTCCCCCCCCCCCGACGGAAAAGACATTGTTCATGATTTTAAGTAACTGTACAATTCGTCGGTTCTTTTTCAAACTTATTATTTAGTGAGAAAGACATTTTTTTGTGTACCTATAACAGGGTTTTGTTTTTATAAACAATAGAAGATTTTTGTTCCCGTTACTTTTGAATGTGGATATTACAGTGTGACGAGTGTTTTTTATTTTCTCCCTCGAAGAATTCGACGTCCTCGTCGCGACGGAGAGCTCAACGAAAGTTACGATTCTCATAAAGCAGACGTCTAGAACGAGTCTACCGAATACAACGAATAGGATTCTTGATTCTTTCTCAACGTACCCCCAGCTCCCTTATATACCGCGGACAAACGAAATACTACGCAGCCAATAACAACGGTTTATCGTGGCAGTAAAGTTTGACAGTGATTGCGTCATGGGGAATATTCGCATATAAAAAAGCAAAACCTTTTGACCTGGAGAGAGAAAGAGTGAGAGGCGAACAGGGAGAGGAGACGAAGGCATCTGGTGATCCCGGGAGGTTGAGCAAGAGGAGAAATTTGGCCAATGTGATAGGATACTAGAGACCTAGAGAGCCTGCAAGAGGGTCCAGGGAAGGGGTGAAATAAAAAAGAGGAGGACATTTTGAAGAAGAGGAAAAGAGGGTAGAAGTAGAGGGGGTTGTTTTCGCGGAGGTTATTTTCCGGACGGACGAGTTTGTTGGTTCGTCGACTTGGGTTTAGGGTCGCATCTCGTCTTAAGGCATACTCTTCTCTCCTCCCCACCCCCTCTCATTCTTCTCCTTACTCTCCCTGTCTCTTCCTCTCTCTTTGTCCTTCGCATCCCTCTTCCTCTCACCGTCACTATTTTTCTCTCTTCCTACGGTAACCGCTAACCCCGTATCCGTACCACTCGATTCCCTGGAACATTTATTAGACAAATATTAGTGATCTTATCCGTCGAGCCTGAATTTCATCCCTTCAGTATATTACCACTAGTGTACTACCCCCTGTTACCCCCATACGAAGAATGTAGGACATTCGCATTCGCAAAGGGCTGGCTTGATGGTAACCGCTCCTTTAAATTCCTACATTCCACATTCACCCATATCCAGATTCTAAATTTTCTTGGTCCCTGGTATCAGTTCCACCCCTCCATTATCCCGAGTAAAACGTCATTTTCCGCATAGCGAAGCGAACGTCGAAAAATACCGGTAGAGAAACGACCGGGGGGCGTAATCTCGTAGATTGACTATTTTTCATAACGATTCGGAAGCCAAATTATACGCCATTGCTTTTCCCATCGAGCAGATCTCCTGTATACAAATAGCACTGTAGCCTATCGGGGGGGGGGGGGGCTGTACACACAAATCGATTCGCCAATCTATTCAACCCTCGTGTATTTATACAGATAATACGGCCGGTAAACTATAGTCACGACTCCGTACATAGATAGAAACCAATAGATTCCCGGTCTAACGATTGGATACTTTGTTTCTTTACATTGGTCGCAATTCTCGCAGAGAAATAGCAGTGAGGAAGGAAAAGCGATGTATACGTGTACGGGCGGCTATACGGATAAGCGTAAAAAGATAAAGATAAAGATAATACCACACGATATAGACACCGTATCCATTGGTATTGCGGATCGAAAGAAAAAGAATAAGGGACAAAGATATTTAACGAAAAAACATTGGGCAATCGTGCGCGATGGGCGACCTAATAATACATTGTGTATATGATCGAGGGATATACAAGGTAGGTATAAGGGATGAGAGAAAGCCATGACCATCCCCAGAGATTGACCCTTCCAGAATGGACGGTTGATTTTACTTTGAGCATTTCCTTTCGAGTTTCCTTGTACATATATGTCGTCTGGTTTGATACCGTATCGGTAATATTGATTACATCGCTGCTTCATGAAACTCACCCCTTAGTACAGTACCGTGCAAAGATTTTATTAGTTATTGTCAATACCAATAGATGCATCATATACCTGGTATACGATAGACTTTTAAAATGAGAAGTTTACTGCCAAAAAGCAGTCAACTCGAGACTCTCGTAAGTTTCAGGGAAATGGGTATACGATCAATCATCGGAACCGGATAAGTATCTATAGAGAAGCATCCGAGTGAAAAGAAGAATCGAATCATTAGCAGTGAGGAATCCCGGTATAATAATAGGCCTACGACTGTCCTAGCCTTGAGAGCGACAGTAGTCTGCGTTGTGGACATTCGGTTCGTCGTGGCCCACGCACTCGTATATTTCGGTTCTCGAAACTCCGGACACGTAACCCTCGTGCCCGTCTCGCGTCTCCATTCTCACTTCAGTGACGACAGACCAGAAAATAGTAAGTCGCCCTCGGGAAGGACATTATCTTCCGAAATTCGTTGTTTTCATGCCGGAGGTGAAGCTGCGAGCGTCTCAGCGAAACACTTGAAACCACCCTGATGACAGTGTCCATCAGGAGCTCGTGGTAGAATGGAAAAAGATACAAATTTTGAGAGTTCGATTCGTCATTGATATAGTTGACAAATGCCTGACAGTCAATGAGTAGTATGAAAGAAAAAAATAATAAAATTTAATTCATTATTTTCACTGAAAATTCAGGAAGCTTTGAGAAATGCTTTTGGAAGTACTAGTTACCTACCCTAAATGCTAAGTATCTGGAGGGTCAGGTAAGTAAGACGGGGATGACTGTAACAATAAGGGTAAAGAAATAAAATGAAGAAAGATAGGATTTTACGGAACGACGACATATCCCGAGTGATTATCGCCATGCATTTGAAATAATTAAACAATTAAATAAAAACTTTTTAAGGAGGACAATAATGCCCCTGGACCAAACAATCCCTCGAAATGAGAAGAATAAGCGGCAGCCGTGTAACTCAGGAGGTAGGAAAGGGCGAATAATAGGCTTTAAGGGGGTGAAAGGGGGGAGAGGAAAGCCTCGCACAAAAGTAAGCGAAATACTTTTAAATGCGGGCGCTTAGCATTCGGAAACTTCGCGGGAACTTTGACGCGGTGATGTCGGTCCCTGAGCTTGAGATTCTTTTGTGATGCAAAAGAAACCGACGGATCCGTTGAAAGGCCGTCTTTTTTGATCGATCTGCGTCGTCCAGTTTCGCCTGGTTCGAAGCGTAATAGAAACGAGGTCTCTTATTTTGGGGTAACTGCTGTTTGTGAACGCTACTTTTAAAAACGGTCCTATACCAAAGGAAGACCCACGAAAATCAACCACAGACAACTTTTGGTTACGCCATAAGCATTATAACGGGTTGCCCGGATCCACCCGCTATAATTTATTTCTATCCAGGGCCGCCAGGGAGCGCTGGAAGGCTAGGAATTTCCGAAAAATTAGGAGTTCTGATCGGGAATCGAACCCGATACGTACGGACTGCCAACTCAGGTCACTAACCAATATGCCACCGAACCCACTGTCCGTCCTGATAAGTCCTATTTATTTATTTTTCGGTCATTCCTAGGAGACGCCCCCTCCAGTCTGTAACGCCACGTTAAAACGTATATATATTAAAATTCTACATGCTAAGTACTACATACACTGTATCTAGTAACTTTTACATACCGGAATAAAATCTGTTCCAAGATCCTTGACCATTTACTATAAACGGCAAAGCTTATTGAAGAATCTAAGAATAATTAGTGCTAGACAAGAATGGCTCAAAGCTCTCTTGTCGTCCAAGGACCGATCTTCCGGCCAACCCAGATAATTTCTAAGTCTATTATTCGCTTTCCACAGGAGCGTTTTACGAGCACTCAAGTCCGTCCTTCTTCGGCCGTAAAAGGAGCGTAGAAGGAATAAGAAAAAAAAAGGAGAAAGAGGGAAGAAAGAGAGAAGCAGTAGCCTCGCGCAATAATAAGCCGAGTATCGAGGAGCGTGAAGAGAAAGCAAAGATGGTAAGCGTCCCAAGTATCATCTAAAGAAGCGAGCAGGCAAAGAGAGTAAATAAAGCATATATATAGCTATATACCAGGTACTCGTAGTAGCAGTGGCCGCTGCCGATATTGTGCCACGTAATACTAGAGGACGCTCTAAATCAATGAATGTCTCTTTATACTCCTTGCGATAAATATTTAGTCCTGCGGTTCTCCGCTTTCCGGTGGCCTAGGTCTGTTTTCACATCTGAGTCGTATTCAAGATTGAATCCGGCCAGCATCACTGCTACATGTATCAACGTGGGTATACGTACAAATATATCTATAGCGTACGATTCTTCTCCTGTACCCACATAGCAATACCAAGGAGCGTCCCGACGCTTCAGCTATAGCAGTCCAAAAAGAATTGAACATTTCAAACAGCATTAAAAGAAATTTCTTGTGCAATTATTTTCCACAAATGAGACACGGTGACGATGATATATTCTCTCGAGATACAACGCTGATGAATCAAGGCGCAAATGATGACTTCAGATCCAGTTTACAGTGCTTTGAGAGTAAGTCGCGCCATAAGCGTGGTTGTTTTACCCCTTTATCCGGAAGTGAAAAGTTTACTTTGCTAGGAAACACAAGAAGGAAGCACACGGTGGCAAACTCCCCACCCTTTCGCAGCCACCCACTTACCTACAGTCAATTTAGCCAGGCCTGATACGTCTATCTTATTCAACTAATACCGAACAACGTCTGAACCGTTGGATTATCTCGTTAGGTAAGGTCTAAGTTAAGTAGTAGTAGCGCTTAGGATATACATCAGGGATACACTGGGGAATTGCTTAGGCTCGTCTAACAAAGCTCAACGGCTAATGCTTCTGCAGCTTGCGTAACCCAGGCTGCTACACCGAGTGACCTACATACACGTGCTTTATTTAAACTGGTTTCTTCTTCGGCGCTTTTAGTTTCGACTTTCGACCCTGCTTCCATTGTCGCGACGTATATCGTGACATGTTGCGATTCTGCAGCGACACGCTCTGGGATATATACCTGCTCCAGATCGTAAGGATGGTAACGAGCATTTTAAAGATTTTTCTCTCGAAGCCTGTTTTTATGTCGAATAAAAAAAAAGGGGTATAGAGTAAAAGTTTTCCGAGACATTGCAAAACTTACCCCATGAAGGATTCCCATGAGTACGTACACAGGAATACTTTTTAACGTGGTTCTGGATACCGAACGGACTTACAGTCAATCTCCGGAGACGATAACCGGATGAATTTACAAAGAATGACCGTCATGCGTGTACGTAATACTTATATGTAACTTCCAAAATGAAAACGATGAATGCATCGTCTAATCTCATCACGTCACGAGCTTCGTCTCGCGAGATCTATCTCGGAAAACTGGGAATTTCTATGGAGGCGACACGATCGAGAACGGCATTGCGGTACCGGCGACGTGTCAGCTGCCGGGGTTCCCACGTTCGCGTGAAAACTTAGGACGGTGGCTCGCTCTTGATTGGAGCCAGGAGAGAAAATTTGATTTATTACGTTCCGCCATAACGAAAATAGAGCCACACCTATCCCGACGTGGAAACTCATTAACGCCATTGAAATAAATACACCGTGAGATCGGCGCACGAGGGTGCCCAGGCGTCGGCGTCGAGAACAATACTTTGGCAAGTCGTCAGGAAGGAAACGGAGCTACCGAAGATTCTAGGGAATTTCCTGGGCGAAGGTTTCTCTTCCTCGACAATTCCCCATCATCCTTTCTCGGATAACCTTTCAGATACTTTTTTTTTTGAGGTCATCAGGGTACCACCACGTTCGCCAGGATAAATTCGCTACCCACCCCATGCATACTTATCGTTAGGTATTCGATATTAGCTGATGGCTCGTATTCTTAAAGGCGCCTTTACGAGCGGCGATTACTTACATATTTGATAGCCCTACTCTAGGCCATTCTGCTTCCCCATTATCGTGAACTCGTACGTCACGCTAGCCGGATGCATAAGCCACTACCGAATCAATACTTCAACGAGACCATCAACAAGAGTGCGTAGGTAAGTACAAGGTAAATTTTACGAGAATCATCGAAGAGGATAGTCATATCGATAAATTGCTTATACAGTGCGGATATAGATACTTGAAATCTTGTATGATATCCGTAGAAAGTAATCAGTAAGTAAAAAGTAAGACATTTTTATATTTAAGAGAACACCCGCTGGTTTTTTCCCCAAACAGTAAACTTCTTCTTCTCGGTTCAAGTAAGTTACGTAAACGAGATTCAGCGGCAGAGAGCCAATTCTTTTCGTAGGTAATTAAATCCTAATGCCTTTCTGATCGGTCCTCTAAAAAGCCCATTCACGAGACCCCCCCCCCCCCAGTCAAACACCCATTCCACTCGGTAGCCAATGCTCTTCGCCAGCGTAAAAACAGGCCAATTTTCACAGGCGAAATCGTTCCCTTCTTTCACATCCCCAAGCACTTCGGTCCATCCACGCGCAATATAGGTAAAGGTTCCCAAGCGGTAATAAGGTTTAATACGACCGCTAATAAAGGCTGTGAGGTATAGAGTACCCAGGGGTAGAGAACCCCAATAGGAACTCGTATTTGGGGTTTCGAGAGTTGTTCTTGAGGAAACGTGCATTCAAGGCGTACGTGACGCGTAACTGCCGTGCGTGAGTACTAAAACCTTAATTATATACCACGAAAAAAAAAATTAAGGCGTCCAGTCGAATTGACCTCCCTTAATATACCATCTCCTTCTCGAAGAACACATCGACTTTCCAGTTAGTGCTGTAATAGTTACTACGATTGTGGCTTTGATTGCGTGACTACTGTCGGGCCACTTGGAATTCGTAGGGTACTGCCGCGACACACTATGTGCGCGTACATAGCACGAACGTTAGGAGGGTGCATTATAGATATTTGGAGATTAGGGGTTGATTTGGAAAGTAACACGGAAGAATTATTATAGAACGCTTCTACTGGTAGTATATACAGTATGGTGTATGTAATATTCGTTTTGAATACGCGCCTCGGATAAACAGGTAAGACTCGAGTGGTCACCTTCCGGGTCACAACAATTGGAATTACTTCCTCTCGTGCGGCCAGTAGGCTTTTGAACTTCGTGCCAGCAAGACATGGCAAACACCGTTCCGAGCATATGGAAGCACGATTGAATATGGTATAAATGAAGGAGCAGATATTATCTTGGTAGGAGGAATAGTAATCAATTGGTCTGGTGGAATTGGACAACTGTATATTTATGGATAAACGAGCACATTAAGGGAAAGGTTTATACAGTCTGAGCACAGGAGGAGCCTAACTAATATAGTGGAAGGTGATCCACGACTAACAAAAGAGAAAAATACGAACAGATCCGAACTATTTCATAGGATCTAAAATATATGAACAATTTATAAAATTTATATAAGCAAGCGTTAAGACGTAATTTATTTACAAAAAGAAATATAAATGTAACATGTAGTAGGTACGTAGTATGGTAGTACTGGAAGTAATAGTAATATTTTCATAGTATAACACTCTAGAGTTATTACTATAGAGTAGCATACCCAGTATATATACTGGATATAAACCCTATAAGTTTTTTTGTGAAAAAATCGATTCGGGTTACGTTACATCGGAAAGTCGATTTTTTTATTCATTAAACTGACGACACTCACCGAGTTAATAGCTGTCATGTTGCTAACTCGACTTGGATCTGTGTCCACTAGCCCGCTGTCACTCTGTAACAGAAGAAATATATAAAAAATCCGTTAAATGTGAAGGATTAAAAAGAGACTTTTTGTAAATAATCTTTTATATTAAAATGTATTTTTAGTGTTTTTAAGGGTCGATCAGTCCTGAGGATCAATGTGAATGTTATTATAACTGGAAGTGACCACGTTTAGTAGGTCATTTTTGAAAAATCTCATTATTCAGATATAATAAAATAATTTTGAAAAAAATGAAAAATTGAAAAATTTTTATTGGGACACTGAACTTGTATTGGTACAGTGATTTAAAAATCAGTAACTGATAGACACAACTGGATACTTCATCTTAGTTTCTTCAACCCCCTCGCATTAAACGCCCCAAGAAAATTACGAAGTGACACACACGTGCATGTACGTGTCTGCAGACGCAAGTGTCACACACCAGGAAGTCATAAAATTCGGATTAACCGTCCGATTCTTGAGTGCGCTCGACTGCGGTGACCAGCGGTAATTATTAATTGGAGGTAAAAGAAAAAAAATTAAGAGAAAGTAAAATAAAAAAAAACTCTTCCGACAAGAGACTACCCGAGACTCAGAGGGACAGGGAGGGGATAAAAAGAAGGGTTGTGACCTCCCAACGGAACTTCAGAATCTCGAGAACAAGAATATCAAGTCGAGGCTCTTATATGCAACGCAGACGCCATCGCGTACATTTTTAATCGCAGCGCGTAATTAAAATTTCACGGGCGAAATTTTCTTACGGGATAAGCTCTTAAAGGCTCGCCACGTTAAATTGAGATATTAATTATGAAAAGGTGCGACGTCGTGGAAATAATAATACGAGACTCGTCAGATCAACGCTTACTCATTTCTCAAGTGCGTATAGACATATGTATATTAATTACGTACTAACATGATATGTATATCCGCATATGTTACACGTGAATATTCTATTCGTTTACTAATAGCAGCGACGACGACGCTTTTGGCCGACGCCTACGTACGATGCCGAAATTTCGTACCAATAGCGGAGTCACGGTTATTTACAACCAGACAGGTAAGACTCCTGAAAATTTGCAGTGGCGTAGGTATTAGCGAAACTTGCGAGGAAGAATAAGGGAAAAGGCAATTAAAAAAAATGTCGAAAAAATAATAATGGCGAGTTACGAAGTATCGCGTCGAACTTGGATCGTAGAGAGGCGACACAATACAAAGTCCATGTTGACTTCATAATAGAAGGAGGGTCCATTTTGAACGTCTGCCAAATCGACAATGCGCGAATAAATTTACGTGTCAAATCACCTAAGAGAGAATCGTCGGCACGCCAATGGCGGCGAATCGTAATGGCCGGTCGCTTGCAATTTTTATTATCATGAATTAAGGGACAGAAGGTCTTAAATATACTCTTCGTAAAAAAAAAAAAATAATCGATCGACTTTCAAGGTACGCGCTGTTGTTCCACAGCTTGCGCGTCATAAGTTTCTTTTTTGTGGTTTAATGAAATTCCTAAACGCGTGACGTCACCGCGCCGCGTCACGCTTTTACAAATTTTTGTTCCTCCCGCCGACGCGCCACGGGTGGACACAATGCCAAAGTCTTACGTCAACACGGCGCATGCCGTTCTAAGCTTTTAATACATGATTTCATATATGTTGAAATACATTTTTATATTGGACACATATATTTTTCACATATTTTCCATGCGGGCGTCAAGTTAAACATTCGTAGTCGGTAAACGAAAGCACGAATACCCTTAAGCCTTAAACAGCGTCCCGCACTACCGTGAAGTGAGCGTTTTCCAAATAGGGTTAAATGTTACCCTCATTGCGTAAGTCAAATATAAAATAAAACTGCAAAAAAAAATTATAATCTTCCTCACAACCCTTCCTAACCCAAGCTTCGAATATCCCAACGAAATTTCCAACTTTTTCTGCCATAACCTACAATTACGAAAGCACAGTATAAAATGCAGGCGAAGCATAAGAACGAGGGATGCAGAGCAACTCGAGTGAATGAAACGACTATTCTGGCGTGCGACACTCGTAAAACGAATTATGGCTACGCCTGGTAATTTACGAGGGGATGCTGGATCGCAAGGGACGAACTTTCGCGGGTGACTGTACCAATGGCTCTCGTCATAGTTTCGTAATGGTGCCAAGCGCACAATGACGTCACGGCTGCAGGATTTGTATCAATCGTGAGTTACAGGCTAGGTTTATATTGCAGCTTTATTGCAAGCTTACACTCTCGGTATAAATGCGGACGGTGCCTAACGGCTACGAAGCTATACACCATTGCTTTATATACATACAGGTAAGAATATAACGTGCATAGCAATATAAACGCGTGTATGCGTATACAGACCTGCTTCAGATTTTCCCTCTTAAAATTACACTTTTTCCCTTGAAAAGACGCCATTGTTTAATGAACAGTATGTAAAAGTAGTCTTGCCCATAGAACGTCAGGTATAGTATATATAAAGTTACTACTTTTCTTCTGCATTTTATACGGCCTACTTTTTACTGCAGTTCACCTCTCTCTTTCTTTTAACAAATAATTCCAGGAGATTTGTCAGGCACAATAAACGGGACGATCAACCTGACGAAACTCTTGTCCGGCGTCCAAAGGCGGAAAATTCAAGTTGAAAATTATGAACGTTTTCACGAAGAGAATTTAATGCAGTCGCGTACGTACGCCAATACTATTTTAAGTATGAAAATCCTACTGCCTTTTTTTGAATGCTTTACGATGCGCTTGCAGTAGCACATACACCATGAATTGTAAGAGGGAGAAGGTCGGTAGTTAGAAAAGTGGAGGAAAGGGGGTGGGGGGCATGAACTCTCGAGGTCGGTGGGCCATGTTTCAATATTACGAAGGCTTTGGGGATGATTTAAATAAGCCTGTAAGAGCCCCGACTGTACGCAGCCTGAAAAGTTGGAGTTCTTCAATTTATGAGAAGATGTCAGGGACAGCTTAGCGTCTTTTTGCTTCCCCTTACTCTGCTCCATCTTTGCGCTTCTTTTTAGCTGCCGGGATGAAAGAAATCGAGAATAGGAAAGAAGGGAGAAATAGGAAGAGAAGCGAAAAATCGTCACTGGGGTAAAAGTGGAAGACAGGGCCTGGACCAAGATCAAGTAGAAGACGCATGGCCTCCTCGTTATTCTTACTTTTTCCAGTAGTATAGAAAAATCGTAGGGAAAAATGTTTCGTATCCTTTCGACGACGTCGTAGAAACGGAAGTCCGAAAACTTCTTAGTTCCATGGATGGATACCTACCCATAGTATCTTTACCCTATATGTATATATATACATCGTACCTATGTATATCATATATGTATATACGGACTAGCATAAAAACCTAGAAGAACTTTCGAGGCGCCAATAAAACTTGGGTTAACGTTACGGGACCTCGGATTCAAATTCGAAATGGTCGTGTTATCGTCTGACTGTATAGTATAGTAGCTACCGCTTAAGGGACCGACATAGAAACGAAAGTGTCGTCAAATCCCTCTGACCAATTCACTATGGGGCTCTCACGTGTCTACCTTTAGATATACGCTCACGTATATATAGGTGATCGGAGGAACGACCTCTACGATAAGGTCGATGGTAAGATATATGAGAATAAAGACCCCACCGAATTTTACAGCGGTCCCCTTTAGGTACAGTATCCCGCTGTACCAAGGTCCGCCGATAAACGCCGTCGGGACAGGGTTAAAAATGGCGACTTTTGAAATTTCGCGGCACCGAACCTAGCCACGACAACGGTATAACAAATGGTACCTTTGGAAAGTGATTAATGATGCGATTGTCACGCGGGTCACAGCTAGACAAGGTAGTGCTTCGTAGACCAAGAGAATAAACTCGACGATTCTACTGCGCGATGAAGGAGTGTGGGTAAAGTTTAAAATAAAAAAAGGAGACAAAAAATAACATGACGTGCACGAGATTCCAAAATGCTCAGAAGAGGCAGAATGTGCTTAAGAATGTTCCATCTCTTCATGAAGGATCATCTCCTGCCTACGTAGGTACGCAAGGCTGGAGGAACGAGTGAACGCGAAGAACGTGTTGAAGCATTCGCGCCGCTTCGAAACGTCAAGTCCTATTCTTTTGCGCATAATTAACCAGTCGCGGTATCATTCGTCACGAGCATTTTGCCGGGTTTTAATTTAAAGTTATGATTCATGTCGATACAGCGCGACCATAGCACTGGGAGGATACTGCGCGTGGAGGTAGCTAACCTAACAGTAGAAACGGTGAGAAAAAATCAGACCAAAGAAACTCTCCGAACGTAATGAGTTCCTCTAACATTCTATACATCCTATACCAACTTCCAAACCAGTATATATACTACAGTCTACATACACTTACATATTGAATATATCATATATATATACAGAGAAATGGATTGAGACAGCACCAATGTCTAACCAATATCTAACATCTATGATGATGACAGCCTCCTTCGATGCTAATGGCTCCATGAAGTATCCTACACGAGAGTGAAATCATCTTTACGCGTAGCCGATTATACTGCATCTCTCATCCCTTTTATCCAGCATCAACCTTAATAAAAAAAGAACTTTTACTTCTGTCATTATCGCCATAAGGACCGCTTCCATGAACGCAGTCACGATCCCTACATCAGCCCACACTGCTACATCGCAAAATGTACCTGGATATATATGGATGTATACACAGTATAACCTATACCTAGTCGTAGCCATTTTGCGTGGCGGGTTAGTTAAAGTAGCCTACGCAAGGTCTAAGGATAATCAGACAGGCTGTATCCGTCGTTATGTAGTTCAATATTTGTTTTCGGAGATGACTCAGCCTGTAAGTACGTTGATGCATCTGCAACCAGCGAGCGGAGTAAGGTGGGAAGTTCGAGCTAAGAAGGGAGAGTGACATTAAACAAGACACGCCATCGCAGACAGTGGTTAACACCTCGTCAGGGAACACGTCTTCTATCTGATCCAGTTCATCTGATCGTTCGTCCGCGTCTACATGGATACACGCCTTAAGCTAATGCCTCGTGTTATCGTTCGATCAGTTTGAAGAGAAGGGTCCGCCATGCTGTTCTCAATAATTCTAAGATGATGATCGTATACAGTATACGCAATGGGTATATATTTTCTTCTTATGGGAAAGTTGTCTCGCGTCACGACCTGCCGGAAATGAAATTGACGGAGAACGCGACAAATTGAGGAAGTCGACTGACTTTCCATGGCTGATCAATTAATTTATTATTTTTTCGACAATCGATACTTGGAGACAAATATTGTGGATGTCAATTATAAAATCAATGGAAAGGACTAGTTATGTGATTGCTCGTAAGATTCCACTTTTTTTTTTGAAATTACTGTACCGGAACTTATAACGAACTGATTGATATATAGACATGAATGAAGAGTGAAATTTATTTGTTTTATTTAGTGAGATCAATAGAACACGAATATATCAAGTAGTTCGGTTCATATGCCAAGTTCTTTTTTGCAAATCGTTACTGCACTTATTTTTTTCTTTTTTGTTGCGAACAGTCTGAACCTGTATTTCGTTAGTTTCTTTGCGAAAATACAGAATTTCGAAATCGCATATTGCAAGGTCGCTTGTAATTTTCATATATAAATGAACGAGAAGCTAAAATAAACTCAGTGTTTTTTTATGATTGTTCTCAGCGAAGTAGAATCCACTGCGTAATATTGAAACTATAATATAAACAGGTCATCCATAAAAATATGGATATTATTCACTATCTACTAACATCCATATATTTATAGACAGTAAATGTACGCGAAAATCTATCAAGTGTAAAGTATATGTACACATTCCCAGTTTTTTACAAGGAAATTTTGCAAGAGGATGAAACAGAAAAGATGAACAACTTTGAATATTGAAAAAACGTATCTACGTGAATACCAGATATTTTGCGAATTTTCAACAATTCTAGAATTTACAAAAATACGTATACATATATGACCATCGGTGTCACGTGTCGCTAGAGAACTTATACGTTATACCGAAAGCAGTGGTTTTTCCGACTTAAAATTAACGTATGCATGTGCATTCGGAATGTGTCGCACTCTCACAAAATGGCAAGGAGAAGCATCGTCGCCAAGTCTCACAATATCAAGGAAAAACAGAAATGAGTCAGTCGGAAGGTCACACAAAATACAGCATAAGCCGTTGAAAGCGAAAACAGACTTACGAGCCAGCTGAATATGGTGTCAGATGCGAGGACCAATCACGCCTTAAAAATGCCTATCCCCCTATCAAGTGTGACCAATAAAAATTTTTTATTTCGTAGAGAGTCAAGAAAACGAGGTAACGGAATTCACCATCTAGTTTTCACGGTTTTCAAGCTCTGCACTAACAAGTAATTCCCCGAGCGACGCGTAACGTCGCGACGCGCCACAAAACGTGCCACCTTTAAGCGCTATAATCGCAGCCATTTTCGTAATGTCCTTGTCTAACATATAGGAAGGATATATACGTATATATACACATAGGGCAAGCATATGACCTGCTACGTAAGCGGTACACTCGTGTACATACACATATGTGAAATGGTCAACTCTCACGAGAGAAGTGCGGAGAGCCCAGGGTTGCGATTTAATTCCGAATTAAGCCCCACTCTGGCCATTTTCCCACAGTGTGCACTTAAACAAACATTATTTAGAAACAACCCTAATTTGTAATTCCTTGCGACGCTTTAAACGTACCACTTGTCTCACGCAACCACGTTTTATACATATATATATACACACACACACACACGCGCGCGCGCGCGCGCGCGCGCACACACATATATATACACACACCACACGGGGCATGACGCTACATATATACATATTACACATACGTATATAACGAGCGAGCGTATCTCGTGCACTCGACCACCGCGTAAGTGCATTCAAGAGACCCCTCCTATAGGGATGATGCTCTATCCTTTATGCAACCGGATGTCCTGGTCTAAGGGTTTGTGAGTGCACCCAGTGCATTGTACCATCAGGACGCGTGTCTCACAATTCGCATCACTGTGCTTCACCATTTTCTATACCAGAAACGATTTTACCTTACAGTACCTAATTGAGTGCGAAGTGAATGCACGTAACTGCGCACTCATGCATTTGTAAAAAAAAATACAGAAAATATCTAGTCAAGATACTGAGATTCAATGGTACGCGTTACTAAGGAAATCATTGGGTATTTAATTTTACAGAAATTTTAGACGTCATTCTCCATAATTTTTATGCAGTAATCACGTAAAATAATTGTACATTCAAAAATGATTAGTTAATAACGTTGTGGATTCGATATTAAAGGAATCTTGACGTAAGCAATTCCAAGTAATAACAAATTGCATAGCAGACGAATCCAAGGAGAGTGAAGTTGCAGCTATACTCGAAGAGACAAGAATATTCGTCCTCTGCATTTAGAAAGGTGTTTTTCAGCAATGTTTTAATGATTTTTTAAATACAAAGCGTCGAGAATGCAGTGATGCGTGTTCACGTTCTGCGAAATTGCACGGTCCACCTGCTTACGTTATATTTCCCCACTACCCACGTGCTCCTTTCCTTACTTTCCCCGTGTCTCGTGAAGTTAGTCGCAAGCTAGCATACGCGCATACTAAATTTTTCAAATGAGTCAGGTTTCTTTATGCTCACCACCTTGTCCAACGGTGTATATAGCTATACTCACTAGTATTTACAGTCTCCGATAGGCATTCAGGGGCGTAGCCATTTTACATGCGCACGCGTAGTAAATTTTACTAAAGAAAATAGCCTGTAATTCGGAAATGAAAATCTCCAAAGGCCTTCCGCGACGTAAAAAAAAACGCTATATACGTACATAAATCCATGTACGATATCCGCGCACTTTACTTTCGGCCAGACTCATATTACACTTGTTTCCCTGAAAAACTTTTTAGAAGCAAAATTCGACGATACTCGTTAGTCACGTATCCTACGGCAATAATACGCGACAAGTATATATTGACTGCCAGATGGTAGAGTGCAACAAATTTCAGCCACTACGAAAAGCACGAAGCTTTTTCGTCCATTACGTTTAACACATGTATGTATACATAGGTATATTTGTAAATCGCAGAAAGGTAGAGGGATAGGTGGGCAACCGGCAAGGTACAAAAAAAAATACATAGAGGCGTGAAAACGTACCCAGTAAATATTTCTAAAGAAAAGAGAACATCGTGGCATACATGACACCCTTGTATCTAGGCATGTACCCGTGTCAGCCGTTTTCCGGTCAGTGGTCGCAGGTGGGTTACAGAAGAAGTAAAGTAAAGTTGACAAGGGGCTAAAAGGTCGCGAGAGGAAGAAAGAGAGAGAGAGAAAAAATAAAAAAAGCTCGCGAAAAGGCTTGCAAAGGAGCACGGAAGAGCAAATGTATTTTTGCGAGTATTGTGAGTATCGGGATAGGTTCGCGTTGCGTCACGTTGACAGAGGCAATACGACGTTCGCGGGTGGAAAAGGTGGGGTGATAAAAAGAAAGCGATTCAGTGCGTGGGGTGTAAAGCTCAAGAGATGGAGAGAGAGAATAAGAAAAGGTAAGGGGAGTGCAAGAATATTAAAAAAAAAAACAGAGAGAAAATTAGCATAGTGGAGGGGGGAGTCCTAAAGAGAAAAAAATACATATATATAATAAAATAAGAAAGTTGAGAGCCCGGGGTGGTTGAGGAGGCGAAGTGAGCATGGTGACTCCCAGAGGTATTTATATAGAGGCTGGAGTGTCGCCAAAAAGCTAGAACCGACCCTATATATCGTCAGAGCATCGTACACCGCACACCCCCCTCCCCCCAACCACCTCTTACCGTCACTTCTCTCTCCTCTCATCTCATCTTACTGTGGACCACCTCTCCTCCCTTCAGCACAAGCTAAGAGTACTTGACACCGTCTTGTATATATCTATATAGGACAGCCTGTGGTGGATATCTTGCATTGACTTTACGCGAGTCCTCCATAGACTCCTTGGTACCACCTCGAATAGCCACCCTCATCCCCTCAGCATCCCCCGACTTATACTATCCTTAGTTTATTTGCAAAGCACTTGGATTCTTTTGAATTACACTCCGGATGGAATTAAAGAGTCTGTGGATAATGATGACGTAGAAGTTTATCCATCTTTTTTTGGTACTTTATAGCTGGTCTATTTTAACAGCAGGATATCAGTTCGACGTATGAGATCCTTTTTTTTTGTAGTACCTGGCCAGGATTGATTTACGAGGGAAATTTTTGACAATTAAAGAGAGAGCGTGAAATTTCGTTTTCTTTGAATATCTCTTGGTTACCGGCACTCGGATGTATTTTGTGTATTACTTTTATGTTTTCGATCTAATAAAATTGATATGGACACTGCTGTGTTAGCTTTAATGGGTGATAGTGTACGATTCGAAGGGTCATTAGCTTCCGCTGTTGCTATGGGACGTAAAAAAATACACGGGACAAGGCATAAAATAGAATGACATCCCCTCGTCATTCTTGCTCGTACAATCTACTTTGTTATATGACGTCAATTTTGTTATCATATACAATCAACTATGGGATTTTCTATTTCCTTACTACCTGAGTAAACCCACGAATTTTCATTCTGCTACGTGATTTATATTAATATAGCTACAATAACTTCGATCGATACAAACTTTTATCCTCGATCCAATATATTACTGTCGAATATTCTCTGTGTCCTTTTTTGCGCGAAAAGAATTTTGCTAAACAATCCATAGCAAAAGATCGATATCGAACGTACAGGATGTTCAATAAGTTCCGATCGATTTTGGTGCAAAAAAGTATTGGAAATGCTTGATGACTATCTCGTATACCTGTACATTTATTGCGTAAAGTAGAATTTTGTTAGTGAGAAGATCTGTTGACTTCCGCCCGTCATTCTATTCCTTTGAATCAGAGAGAAGGAGTGAGAGAGAAAATTGAAAAAAAGAAAACAAAACATATCAAGATGAAGATACCAATAGGCATCGCTGTCTATAGAATGAGACATTCCACCACGTGAAAGAAGTCGTGTGGGCCGAAACCTCGTAAAATTAACTTGAACGAAATGGGCAGCGACCTAATAAACTAAGGAGGACTTCGATAGTACCGAAATTCGGCATCCACTGCCAAGAATGTCTTCCAACTCGATTTCGTGCAGACTGTTAGAACGTGAGGAAAGCAGAAACTCGTAATACGTAGATATGTGGTATTACTAACGTGAGACTATATATGAATAAGTGCTATAATCAGGGATGATATTAAATTTTAAAAAAATTAAAAAGTTAAAATCAAATGAGCGTATTTGTAATCGAAGACAGCGAACGAAACGAGAATGGATCAGGACGGTTGAAAGTCAGAAATATCCAAGATGGTGGGACGAGACAAGAGCAGCTGTTAGTTGGCCCCAATGTCCGTTGAATCCACATATGTTACTCATACGTTATATATTACGCGAAATAACGAAAGTTCCGTGAACCTTTTTCCACGAAGTTAACGTCGTATTGTTGGTAACCATTACACGAATTGGGCCATTGCACTTTGCTCGGTCATGCAAAAACTACGCTTGCCGCTAACGCATGTTCTTTCGCTTGGGCGATAAAAATCTTAAGTTCTCCTAAGCATACCAACAATAGAAAATGCACGATTCCCATCGTTCCACCCATTAAAAAAAAATATCATGCCTACCACCATTTTATTCAAGAATTATAGTCTTGTAACCCTTCTTCTCTATCGTTCTATCGACATTAACTAATGACGGTTGCTAAGGGTGAGTTTGCAAAAGGGAGACCTAAAGCGGTAAGGTCTAAGCCGGAAATTAACCGCAAGTAAGATCCAATAGCGGAAGAAATTTCGAAACCCTTTAAAGCCTTAGAGAGAAAGACAGAAAGAGAGAGAGAGAGAAAATCATAAAGGAACAGGTCTATTTCTCTTATATCCTCTCAAGTATTTACTCCCATGACAATATCGTTTCATCACCGTAGAATTTCCTCCTGCAGCAGAATTCGCCAACTCCTGATGAGACCCGCCGGCAAATCCACGCCGGTGCGTTAGGAAAGAAATAGTAAGGGAAAAGAACTCGCGGAGAGAGGTAACGGCGATAAAATTGTGGGCGCTGTGGAAACGCGAAAGAAACACGTACGGCAGGTATAGCAGCGAAAGAATCGACGTTGTCTGATGGCAACACTGAACTCGAGCAGTCTCGCCGGTTACCCATGGCAACGGTAACACGCTTTTGATAAGGCGCGCAAGACATTCATTTCTGCGTCTGCTCGAGTATTCAGAAAAATGGCGGACGTTCTTGCCGAAGCGCGGTCTACCGCGAGAGGCAAAAGAGGAAGAAGAAGAAACCTCCCTCCCCCGCCCAACCTAACGCTTAAGAAAAGCTTGGAAAGACTCGTGTTTCTTGCACTCGAGAGACATGATTAAGAATGCGAGTCGTCATTTTTTTTGTTCTCGGTAGTGTGCACCCTGCGGCATGGATGCCAACCTAACCTAACCTTACTGGGTTATGAAGCAGTAGAACGACCATAATGAACCAGCACGTATATATATGTATGCACCTGTTAAGAATTGTGCGCAATAAAATGGTTGTTCTTCTTCTTCATTTATTTTTATTTTTTTTTATTCTTAAGAAGAATATCTGACTAGAAGCAACGGATGGATTTCGTCAACGACAATCACCATGGCGGAACGTTTCTCAAGCGTAACAGTAGTAAAAGTCCCCCATTGGTTCGACCGTTTGACAAGAGCCAGACTGCCCACAATAACCTAGGGGACTTTGCATGGAAAACATACGGTGTAAGTTGCTATTGCAGCCAAAAATCATGGTAGTCTAAAAATGAGATAAAAGTAGTACGGGAGTAATTATATTTAATTATCATGGATTATGAGAGAATACTCAGTACGAGTACGTATGGGAAATGATATGGTTAGGCACGTACGAGAGAAAACGTCGGTGAATGTATTTTTGATTATAAATTAGGCTATTCCTGTTTACCGGGCACGATATATACCTCACTAAAAGCGATGCGATATTTCGGGATAATTATTTTAGCGCCTTAGGTACATAAATATCGCGTCCACAAGGAAGTTCACACGTCATGGAAATGCCATGGATATCCAAACGATGTCAACATGTCAGTAGTGCCATACTGTGGTATAGTATACATTAATACAGTGTGGACTAGTGAATATTATTATTATGTTACGCGTACGATATATAATACAAAAAATATACAATGAATTGTATCATTTTAGGAATTGTGTCCATCACCAATCATGAATTACGATCGAGTCGAATCTGACGTTATCGGAAATAGACAATCGATAGGACGGGGTAAACATATTCGCAACGAAAGCTCATCATTAAATCTTACTGTTATCGTTATAACAAATGGGCAACAGAAATAACGAAAATAAAATATAATACCAACCACCGCGCATACTATTCACCCCCTGAACGAAATAAAATCTTTCAATTCGCAGATGCGATTAATCGAATTATTCAAAGTGACGTGAGGCTCACGCGAACCAGATCGAATTGAAAAGGAAACATCTGGCGCTTGCTGATCTTCCCAGCTCGTACCGGCTGTCACGCTGTTCCCGTGGATGAAAATAATTCGTCCGTCCACCTCAAATCGTTCAGATTCCGATATAAAGCGGCTTTTATTTATGAGATAAAAAAAGAAAGGAGTGAGAGAGGGTCACAGACTGAAATGATAATAAAGAAAGATGAAAAAGAAAACCTACCGAGTTACATTCGCCGTGTGTTCAACGTGTACGAAGTCACGATTAAACGCAGTTGTCTATTATCCAGACACATCACAAATTACCACACGAATATGCAGGTTAAATGGACATAGACACGCGTGTTTATACGTACACGAGACACTTTGCGAATAATGTGAAAACAGGCATAAAGGAAGGGAAAAAAAGAAAGAAAGACAGAAGAGAAAGAAAAGAGAACATCGAGCAACAGCCTCGTCGATAATATCGCGAGCACACATCCGCACAAATTATTTGTGAATTTTCTCTCGCAAAATTTTTCGCGCACCAATCCCGTGTTGACAACTCGAAGGTATTAGATTACCTCAATTTGCAAAATTCCTCTTGGCGATAATCCACGCGAATACCAAGTCCGCCTGTATCCATGGGTCACATTTTTTTTAACTCCTTTCCGTCTGTCACGCGAGCAAGATGATGCGTTTACCGATGGCGTCCTAGGCGTGTAAGAAATGACGCCTTTTTCCGTGTAATCAGTGTATAATCAGGCGCTTGCGAATAGTCGCAGTTTTATCGCGAACTCCTCGCTTACGCCTGCCGGACGTATTTCCGTCATCGTTTCCTTTCCACACACTCACCGAGCATATACACCTCGACTTCTTAATGATTATTTTCTTTTTTTTTCTGGAGATTTTTTCTCCCTATCTTTTTTTTTTCTTTATTACTATTCAAGCACACTGACTCCTTGGCGCACTGCTGCGAAAACGCTCACGCGAAACGCACATCAGGTATACACGAGGTGGCGAAACGCGAGAGAGAAGAGAACGGCACTCGCCAGACGGACGGAACTGACGGCGTCGAATCCGTCGGACTCGTTGGACGGCATGTGATAGTTGTTTGTCGCGTCGCAGCGGCGCTCAGCGTCGGGACGCCCACCACCTGTGGTACCCTTGTCGGGCTGTCCTGTCTTTAATGCTCCACGCAGAGACACCGCGCGCTCCCAGAGAGAAATACACACACGTGTGTGTGTATATATATATACACGCGAGAGAGGAAGAGAGGAAGAGAGAAAGAGAGAGAGACTAAAAGGAGAGACAAGAGAGAAGACAGAGGAGAGTGAATCTATTCCTGGCGATAATGGCGTCGACGACACATCGATAGGAAAAATACAAGATCGTGATCCATCCTGACCGTTAGACGAATACGTTCAAGAATCACCTAGTGAAACAACAGTCGGTAGCATAACAATCAATATTAAAAAATCGATAATAATTGACGATATATATTCAACAGTCACTTTTTGTTAATATTCTCTCCATTACCATAGTTAATGATTTTTTTCATCGAAGACACGACACCTGACGCGTCCAAGTACGTTTTTCTTGTACTACAAAGATTTAACTGTTATTTAACAAAAGGATTGATCACGGCAATTCGCCTGACTGGCAAATCTCGCTGGTTCGATCAGACGATTTTAAATTAGCCGCCTCGACCCACTGACACGGTACGAGAAGACGCGAATGTGAACTTGGCCCCTATTGAAAAACCGAAAGTGCCAAAAAGTAACGAGGCCATCCGTCCCATCGCGCTACGTAGGCTACAGTCCCGTTTTTCACTACTACACGAAGTCAGTCTACGACATCAGGAAAGATTTTGTCTTTCCCGTCATCCTCCTTGTCCGACGACTGATCAAAAAGTTCTAAGACTTTTTCTGCTACGGTACATTATTTTTTTTTTAAATGACAGCTAAATCTTGGAAACTTTTTGATCAGACCTCGTATATACACACGTTTAAAATAAACGTGGGACTACGTCATACGGTCGTGCCGTAAATATATGATCTTTATCGGTAAGAATTCGTCAGTAGACAATTAGTCGAGAATTAGAGCAAACCCGTCACCCTATTGGTCGATAGCACGCATTCACTCTTTCGGCGCGACTTCTTATAGACGATGATCGTAAAAATACTGTAGGCGTCGTGACGTTCGCGACTTGCCAAAAGTCCGCATTCTTCGTGACATTTCGCACGAGCCACGCTTCCGCCATTAGCGCATCACTGTAGTCTGATCCCTCTACTGCTTCTACTACTTTGTTTCTTGCTTGTTAACTTATATACCAACATTGCAATCGTCCTAGTGCCAGCTACGACAGCGGTTACGAAATTTCTGGTATGACTCTCGAGTTTCTTCATTCCTGCACTTGACTTCTAACCTTATGAGTTACAACCTGCGGAATCTTCGTTGCAACCAGCGCAAGTCCGATTTTCGCAAAGATTTACGACGCTTCGCGTTCATCGAGCTGGAACCGCGTTTCTTGGTTCTCGCGGAGAGAGAGAGAGAATTGAATCGTTCGTCATTAACACTAGAACTCCCGACGGGTACATTTTGTACCCGAGCGCATGTTTGCGCTTGTGTATCTTCCGTTGTTAAGAAGATAGAAAACTGAAATTTTGTGACTTTTATTTAATTGTAGAACCTAAATTGTATACCAAACTTCAGCCTTTTGAACTTTTAGTCCTTTAAAATATGAAGTTACGCACTCGAACACAAAATGTATCTGTCGGGAGTTCTAAGTATGCGGGATCTCCGGGAGTTCTAGTGTTAAAGGTTACGTTGCTTTTAATACGGTATCATTATCTGCGTCATTGACCAATTTGAAAAATCGCAAAAAAACGATTAAAATTTATAAACTGGCCCAAACAAATTTTACACGGCATTGTACAATAATTTATTGAACTAATTTCTTAGACAGAACCACGATCGATATTAATGAATTATAAGTATAGGTAAAAGAGTCCTCTCCAATAGCGTCGCGACGCGGAACACGTTCGCGTCATCTGATAATGTAAATTACGAGGAAGCCGCTTCATCCGAGGTACTGCACCGCAAATCCATCACAACGTGTCTCTGTCCCAATGGGCCCTGCCGGTTCGTGGCGTTAGCCACGTTGCGCCATGGCCGCGCGTAGTGACTCGCGGCAATAAATCACACGATGATGTCGCCGACGTGTTTATTTCTAGGAAAACGCCATATTGTTCATTCGGTCCGGCATTTCTGGCAGGTGACCAATGCAAAATGGCCTGTTTGCCCGATATGTAATATTACTTACACGAAACTACTTTTATTCATCGTACATCATTTAGTCGGATCCAACGGGCCCATTATAAATATTATTACAAGTACGTAAACAACGAAATTTCAATAAATCACGTGAACGCTTTAACAGCCGTATAACATAAAATCCTTTATTTAACGAAGTAAACAGGTATATCAGTTGTAACGAAGAAACGAGACAAGAGACAAGTTCTCCAAAAATCGAAGCGTAGTAAACACGTGTTCTTGAGCACTCACGTGTTAATTTTGACACCTGGCGCCATCGAGGTACTACACGTCCGCCTCTATATATATATATACACCAGTGGGACTTTTCTGGATAAAGACACGCGGAACCGGATATCGAGATGAGTAAAAATAACTCATGAATTGCTGGCAGAATGATGTTGCCATGGTGGCCGCCGGTTCACTGTGGCCAAAACCTTCGCTTCTGATGGACAGATCTGTTATTACTGTCACTCGAGTCCTCTCGGTCCAAAGCGTTCGCAGCATCCCCAACGTTACTATACCCAACAGCCTACGCTCTTCTGTCTGCCAATGGGACTTTCATAGGACGTTTAATGAGACTTTATATAACCCAACTCTCATCCCCTTCGTTTTCCAATCGGAAGAACGCGGGAAAATTTGACGTTTCTTTTTGTTTTGCATTTAAAAAAATGGCGACGCAGCTACAACGTTCGCGAGAATTTCTTTCGCTTTTAATCATAACCCGCCTGTTATTTGTACACGTATGTTTGTTACGTATCACTATCAAGGTTTTAATGGAAATTCGGTGAAGCATAGTTCTTTACTCGACGATATTCGCGAAGGGCTTCGAAAGGGGTTGACCATGGGCATATACCCAGTGAACGGCTTTAATCAATCTTAATCGCTGTGCACGGCGTGACAGCCCTCTAGATTTATTACTTCGTTTATAACCTAGACGGCAACAAGAAGAAAAAAAAAGAAAAAAGAAACGAAATGAGGGTAGAGAAATCGAAATGGGACTTAATTCCAAAGAGCAACGATATAGCCACAGGGTTGAAAATCGTCGGCTTCGAAGAACTCGTGACTCTTATTCAAGTTTTCAGCATCGTCGCAGGGTGGGAGAGGACAGAGGGAGCGTCTGATAGTAGGTACCAGAGTAAAATGGAGAGCAGGAAGAGGCGCAGCAGAGAGGAAGCATAAGAGGCAGAAGCAGAAAGCGTTACTGCCACCGAGAGAGAAAACGTAATTGTGCCCTTCTTCTGGCTTTCCCAGTATCTTCCTTAGGAGCTACAAAAAAAAGGCTAACCCTTTCTCTCCCGTCCTCTTCTCCCTTTCTCTCGCGTCTCCCTCTCACGTTGATGAATCTTAATTAGTCCCTCGACTCGTATTTCTAAGCTGAGAACAGAAGCACCCGCGGAGAACTACGCGTTTTTGTTTCGTCGAGAGGATAAGATGAGTGCTCGGAGAACCACGTGAAGTATCCAAGTTTCTTAGCAACTTTAGAAAATCAGTAACACGTCCATCCCCATATATTATGTATAGTGTGTGCACAAACAAGTGTGTACATATATATATTTATAAAATATTCTAGTATCTCGACGACACTGTTATCGACGCTTCAGCGGAAGTTTATAGTCTACGTCTTGGCTCGCGCGCCACCCCTTGCCGTGGGTGACTGGATAAAGTTGTTGAAAATTTTTTGTCCAACTAAATGGACATGCTGTTCGCAGTAGCCGAAGGCTTTACGTCGCCATTACTAAGAATAGGATACCGAGTTCGTATTACGAATCTTGAATGAATTCTTAATAAAACAATTTTTAACGTCAATTTACAAAAAATTAATGGAATTTCATATATCGAAATCAAGTTACATGGAGTTTGGATTTATTGTACCAAGCGCACAATATAGCCTTTCAGTGCACGTACTTTTCATGAATGCACTCCATACCACTCGTCATCCTATAGGATTCTCATATAAAACGCAAATAAAAATAATAGCATGCTGGAATAAAAGAAAAAAAAATGACGAGTACGTCCTGGAGTTCTCGCGCAGGTATAGTACTCAACACGAGAATAGGGGTGGAACGCGAGGGAACAAAGTCGGGGGTGAATTGCTCTTTCTCATTCCCGGACGTGGAGAGTCGCTTGCCTGAAATTAAATGACCAAGTTTCCGTCTCATTGAGTCAGTTATTAATATCACATTTTTTGTATTTTATCAGTCAGACAGGTGAACAAACAAGAGAAAAAAATGCAAAAAAGATCAAAGGACGCAAAAAGAAAGACCAATATCACGTGTTACAAACGTGGCAAAATGACGAACTCCTCGCCTCTCATCGACCGAGTGAAAGAAATATAGGATAATGAAATCAATGTTATCTCCCAAAAAAAATATTTCCAAGAAATAGTCGGGACATTCACGACGCCTTTGCTTAAACATAGCAGTCTTGAAATCGACAGGAGAGAACGAAGACACAGGAGTCCTGGCAGATTCGATAAAGAGAGACAGCATTTTTCTCTTCTTCTTCCTTCTCCTCCTCATCCTGCGGTGCCTTCGTCGGGCAGCGAAGTAACATTTCTAAGAAGGATCGATTCATCTAAGGACAACGGCTATCCGTTAACGGAAGGGAATAGTCTCCTGGGAGACATCCTCGTCCTGCACCAGCGTCTCGCGCCAACTCAGCCAAATTAATGCCTGTCCCACGCAGTAACTTATCCGCCACCCAGTATATTATACTCCACGATCAGTGTTCGCTGACGAATGGCCGACTATTTTCCAAGCACGAGTTGCCATTTCTCAAGGCGAGCGTACGCGACGTATACGAAGGCGCCTTGACGACGTGATATAAAACATCGAATAAATATATTCCGTAAAACCGATCACGATTAAATATAAAGTATATAATATATAATATATATATATAAACTTGTCCAGGGGCAGTTTTGAGAACATCGGCGATTATGGGGCATTCACAACGGCAAGCTGAAATGTTCCTTTTAAAAAAAAACTAAACCTTGGGGTATCTAGCATTGGAATTCTAACCTAACCTAACCTAACCTAGCCATTTCTAAGCCCATCACAGTTCCGGGTGCCTAGTATTGAAAAATTTTGAGAAAATTCGGTGTGGTCGTCGCTTGATGGCTCTGGAAACTGTCCTTGGATATAGGATTTTTCCAGGTCAGTCCTTGAAACTGCCAAGCGTCCTCAAAGCTGCCACTGCATATATATATACATGTCCTGGAAACTGCCCTCAGATATATTTATACATATACATTATATGTTTATATACAAACAGAATATTGGTATATAGTTATGTAATACACCTCAAGAATCTATCATGCTTATTATATACGCAGTATGTAATACTAATTGCCTAGTATCATAGAGGGTAGAGGTTGTACATGTAGGTTAGCAACCGCAAATAATTACCCGATAAATTAATTAAACCCATGGGGAGAATCCCACAAGGATGAGCAAGTATTAGGAGCTTTTGGAGAAGCCACAGCTGATTTATTCACACGAGGTTACGGGTTTATTTTCTCGATGGTGGTTTAGGGTTGTTGTGATAGGTCTCGTGCATCTGTAACGTCTGCATTCCTTGGCCGGCTGCCCGAAGAGGCTTTTCTACTCGCTGAATACCTAATTCGCTTGAGAGAGCCGCGTGGAAGCGTTTAAAGGTACAGAACCACCACTAACCTTCTTTTATTAGATCCCACCGGAATAAGGAAGCTACTATTACGTAATACGAGCCATTTACGTTAAACGGTAAAACACACCGTTACCAATAGTTGCAATTGCTCTCGATATCGTCTCGTATAAATGACTCAAAGTTAGTATCAACTTTAGCTACCCGACAACCTGCAGCCAACAAGCAATAAAGCCGACGACGACGACGACGACGAGAACGGAGTAAGTGACACGTCACGACTTTACACAATAATACGTCAAGCGTCCTTGGTAGACGAAGTAAAGCAGTCGAGCCAAGCCAATGCCAGAAGCCAATTACGAAATCCACGTTTTCGCCATTTTTCAGGATGTATCCAAAGCAAACAGAAATCTCGAGATCCTCGTGGTGATACGACTGAGTTTAGATCAGTGCAAGAAAAAGTCTCACGTACATATTGTACGTGTCACAAGAAGATGAAAGTATATTATTATTCTTTTTTGGAACATTATCAAAATTTATTAATGTCATAATAAAGTGTATAGATTATACGTTAGATAACCGTTCATTGCTCTTAGGGTGAGTGTGATAGTGTGATAAGTGTATAGTGCAATATACCGGGATACACCGGTGCATTAGCATCCCATGAAAATTGATGTCTTAACGATCGAATCTCACCTATACGCTTTATCTTTGGGTATACTCTCCCTCTCCCTCTCCCTCTCCCTCTTTCTCTCTCTCTCTCTCTCTGTCTATGCATCCTCTCGTAGATTCTCATATCCTATCTGGCGCTCCCTCCAGGTCTCATTGGCGCGATAGCAGTTAACCGTATAGATTATGTGTATTCATGCACTATTGACCAGGACACCCGTTACAGGCAGCGTAATAATGTACACGAACGGAGACCAGACAAGGTATGGGCACGCGATAGTAATGGGCAAGTTGCGCCATTGTGCAAAGTTTCGTTGCACCGGGGCTACGGTCGTAGAGCAATGGCTAGTAGAGAGCTCAAGAGAGAAGGTGAGAGGGGGTAAAGGAGACAGTGAGAGAAAGCCTTATAGCTAGCAGAGAGGGAGAGAGTGAATAAGCGAGAAAGAGAAACAGCGAGAGGAGGTGGTATAGGATACAAGAGGGATGAGGTAGCAGCGCGACCGGAACCGGAAGCTCGTGCAGGCGCCACCGGAAGTGACCTCGTAATTCTCCTTTCCCCTTTCGTCCATCCAGCCATCATGCCTGAATTATAGGCTGCCTCTAAACCTTTTGTCTGCGCTTTTCCTGTCGAGAATTCGGCTCTGCCGTGGTCCAGCGTTACGGTACGAATTTTCTGCAGGTTTATTTTGCACATCACCAAACCGGCGCACTTTATTCTTCTACTCGAACTATAATACGTACTGCAGTCACTTTACTCTCCTTGGCAACTAGTACTAAGTGGTAGCGTAGGGTATACGCTACGGAATGGTCGCTACGTTTTATCCGTCCGTAGAGGGTTAACGAGACAGCGAATTAATTGGTTTCGGCTAATGGGCGCTGGACCCTGGTGGGTTATACCAGGGAGGGAAAGGGCGAGAGAATAAAAAATAAATAAATTACGATGAAAATTAGAAGCGCGTAATTGCTTGACACTAGAAGTGAAATTGTTGGAGAGCAGAGAGAACGTTAAGTGACGGTTGACTTTAGAGAACGACGTTAAATCTCTTGATAAATCTCAATTCAGATATTTCGTTTTTCAACGACATCGACGTAATTTCATGGTCAACATGGTGCATAGAAGCTATATGTGCGACAGACATCCGCTTGAACTAGAATGAAAGGAAGAGGAAGACTCTTGGGAGAGAACGACTGGATAAAAAGCAACGAGGAATTAATTCCCGTTAATTCCCGAAAACGTTTTCTATAGAATTGAAAGCTTTTCAACTTCGCTCTCCCGTCGCTCCAAGATGGAATGCCGAATAGAGGATCTCGGAGGTACATATGTATATAGAGTTAGGCTGACTGGAGGCGGCGGAGTGAGCTAAATGTTGGCAATTCGCAGCACTCTGTTCCCTGATTGCATTTAATTACACGCGCCCAGCCTGCAAGCTCCTGCAATTGCTACATTGTACGATGGGACAACTAAGCTTCCTATACGTAGCGTGCTACAATGTTCGGCCAATAGTACGCAATAGTCCCGAGGGTCGACTGAAATCCATCTACAGGGTGTTTCGTATTTACAGGGATGCACTTTATCAGAGAGGGATGGAGTACTTCGTAATTGTGCACTCCGTGCACTTGGTAGAGGTACAAGGAATTCGAATTATCTTGAAAGAAAAAAAAGAAATTAGAGAAGCAGCGTCTCGCGTCGCAAGCTCAACTTGGCTCCGTATTACGGATACGGAAGTACAACCGGCAGGAGGGGAGCACCTCGGGCTTAACAACGGACTGCAAGGAAAATTCCGTAATTAATTCCCGTTCATAATTGGACGGAAATGAAGATTAAAAAGTTCCCTGATTCGCTAATAAGAGACAGAGTACAAACGAATGGAAGCGGCCGTTCGGACGTGGAGGGGGATGGTGACGGGGGGGAGTCAGAGAGACGCTCTGAAAGCGAGGATGGAGAAACGGTACTAGTTTGGAAGGTAAATTGGCAATTTAACAAATTTGCAAAGTTTCCACACTAAAACTTCACCACGGTAGACGCAGCTAAGAGCCGTCGTATTCTACAGATATAAATATATTATTATTGTTATTACAGCGAACATGCTCGCGACAAGCATCAAAGTCCTGCAGGGGGTGCATAGGGTGGGAGGTGATCGATTAAAAAAAATTGTGTCTCAAGTATAATAATAATCTAAATACTAAGTTATAAAAAAAGACAAAGTATAAATTGCACATTGATTTTTTCTTCTTTCTTTATCACACATGTGACCCATATGTTAGTATATCTATATTATCAATGGCTCACGAACGGAGAATAAATTTTCAAAACTATACGTACAGACCTATACGTAAAGTAGAATCACATTTGAACTGAACAATTTTCGGTAATTCCGTCACGCTCGCGCTCTGTTATTTATCGCCGAGGCGCGCGGCGCCGCTTTATAATTTGCAGGTGAAACAAAGACCTCGGCTAATCCGCGACGCGCGATTTAACCGACAGAATCATTCTCTAATTAGTCAAGTGGGATGGCCTACTTGCAAGCTGCAGTCAAGCATTTAGAACACGGAGAATAGTGCTGGTAGAGTATACCAGCGCCTCGACTAATCCGGCGTTCCTTTAACGTTGAACTAATTCGAGAATCGCGGATCTGATGCGCCCGCGACGCCTTCCACGGCTGTAACGACGCTGCGCGCTATGAGCCCCATTGCTAATAACAAGAGCGTTCCGTACGTGCCAGAGAATATAAAGAAGTGAAGTAATTGGCAAGAATTGAAAAAGCGAGACAAGGAAAGTGCGATAAGGTAATAGAAAATTTTTCTCTTAGAAAAAAAACGTCGCCGGTACTGCCTAGTACTCTATTACGTACACACTTCCGACTTGAAGCACGCTCGAAATGCATGTATTATTATTACCTACTATTTGCCAAACCTATATCTACACTCGACTCACTCTACACTCCTTTGAGGATACAGCTCGTATACAATTTCAGCACCTCCTGCTGATAATATTTTTTGACTACTTTTTTTTTTTTTAACAGACTTTATATATACAAGATAATGAATTCTAGAGTTATTTATTATCTTTATACAATATAGTATCTATAGATATACCTACGTCGAGTTTAGATTATCCTGATATAATCATACGAGCCTGCGAGTGTACTTCTCTTCCTCGTGAAAGAGCAGCTGTCTGACATAAGTAATCTCGGCGTGATTCTAACCAAGTTGCGTAAGTGACACTCGACTCATCAGAGACCTATAATAGGCGTAGACTAGTCTGGTCTAGATAGATAAATATCTACATCTGGTATATAGTACCCGTGTCTCTCCGGAGTAACTGAATTGCTCGTAAGTTCTCGTATAGATGCCGCTGCCAACGGGGGTAAACCCATGGTCCATTGACGTTGACGTAGCGACCTTCGGAGGGATATTGGGGAGGTTCTTCGTTTTCTTCAAAAATTAACTGCTAATCGAATCTTGGCAATCCTTCCGTAGGGACGGATTAATGTTTCATCATGCTGACAATGGACGTCGATTCTTCTCAGGGTTGGAAGAACTAGGGTAGCGAAAGGGTGGCGCAATGTTTCGTGTCGGTCAGCGATCGATCAAAATCAACCCTTATGCCGGGAGTCAAAAGGGTTTCACGCGATATAGCATGATTCTTTGATCACCCTTATAGTATCGAAGGGATATAACATGAGATATATAGATAACAAACCCACCCTGTAACCATTGAGAAAACTAATTAGAAAAATCCTCGCACGTTTCTTCTAGAAACTCGCTTCCTTTCTCTGTCGTTATGTTGCACCTTTCCACTACCCACAATTCGTATTTCTACCCTCGTTCCTTTGCGACGGACAACCCTCAGTCATTCACCTGATGGAGCGTCGACGCCCCGGAAGGAATAGAAATTCTTAATTGAAATCACCTCTCGAACAGAGGAACTTTTATAATTTCCCAGCTGATGATGAAAATGAGAACTCCTCTCGTACAAAGCAAAGAAACAAGGCGCGCATGCGCTGTTTTCTCTAATCGGAAGTACGAATCCTCCTGAATGAATAGAAATCCCAAGACTTGAAGGGGGAGGTGCATCGAGTTCTTGAATTAGTCCTTTTTTGCATGGCTATTTTCAGCTCTCACTCAAACATATATCGGGTAGAACATTACCATCTTCAACCATCTATCAAAACTGTTGATAGTAAAAGATATACATATATTCAACACGTACATAAATGCTCCTGAACGTATCTAAATATCTGCCTATATGCATTATAACGGGTTGCCCAGACCCACCCGCTATAATTTATTTGTATCCGGGGCCGCCAGGGAGCGCTGGAGGGCTAGGAATTTCCGAAAAATTAAGAGCTCTGATCGGGAATCGAACCCGATACCTTCGGACTGCCAAGTCAGGGCACTTACCACTGTGCCACCAACCCCACTGTCCGCCCTGATAAGTCCTGTTTATTTATTTTTCGGTCATTCCTAGGTGGTCTCCCCTCCAGCCTGTAACGCCTCGTTACAGCATATACATATATTATAGAATCTAAGCTATTCTACATATATCCACCAGTCAAAGTCCCAAGCCGTACTAGATATAAAGAAGAGAATCAGAAAGACGAGGAAGATGTAAAAGGGTGAAAAAGTTCTAACACGGACATCCATCTCCTGTGACGTAATCTTTTTGCATCCCTCCGCCGCCGTTGCTCTGCCCTTTTCTCTCTTGATTTGATCCCGCTTTGCAATTTATCATCGGTCGATTAATTTATCTAAAGAGTCCAGGCTGCTTTCAGTTCTGCTTATTCGCCTAACCGTCTGGCCACGGACTTGTCCCTTTCCCATATACAGAGTGTCCCATTCGTACCCAATCTGCCAATGGCCTATTGGACGTCTTTCAATTCGCAGCGGATCCGCATTCTCTGGCGGGCATCCCTTTGTTCGTTCGACTGGCTCTGCCCCATCAGCCATCGGGTATATCCATTCAACAATGACCAGGCATAGGGAAGCAATTTAAAGCATATTGAGTAACTTCGTACGAACACTGTGTCGCCTGTTTGTCCAGCGAATGTCCACGAAACTGCTCCTACATGACATGTTTACCTAGGAAAGGTCAATATAATAGTCGCACCCCGACAAACCTGCAACTACGTATATGCACCCTCGCAGGCTTGCACTCGATCAACTGTATAAACCGTTGATTAAAAACAAAGTTTCGCGATATTTATCTACGGCAGGAAACTTTAAACAGTACAGATTGTCGATTCACGAATTACATTGTAGATCGCATATTAATTGTTCGGTATACTGTAATTATCCCTGTATCGATGGACAAGTTTGTTATCAGTGCATTGTATTCTGTATGAGAATATCTGTACGTGTGTTATCAAACAATAACAAGGAATTATAACATTTCTTTGAACGATCTTTGAGAGAATGCTTGATTTTTTCTTGTGAAGCTTGAAAAGTTAAAATCAAAATTTTTGTGTGCTATGAAGATATTTATTTTTGCTCCAATGTACAGACTTAACTCTGGGGCATTCGTTTTGTTTCTGTCAGATTTATCTGTCATTTGCATATGTGAGCCAATTATATTAAATGTATGTATTTGCACTCGCGACTGTATTTTTGAATGTTCTTACTCGTTATGTTATCAATAATTTAGTATTCGTGTGAAAGGATTATATTTGTGGAAAACAGTAATATGGTAATTTCAGTATAAAATAAAACCGATCGCCAATCAGAGTTAAAACATGCAAAAAATATACCTGTTTACATTACGTGACTTTGACGTTAGGTCCAGCCAGTTATCGTACATTAACTTGAAAACCAGTAATCAGTAATTTAATACAATTTCAATCCGCATTATAACGGAAACCTGCAAAGAGAGAATAAATAACGAGCAATCAACAATATGATACTTTCATTGTGCATCAGTCACGATAATGTCAAAAACCCTTTATTCTTAATTAACAGTACGTCTAATTATCTCCCATCGATTGCGTCCATTCTCGCGAGTACAAATATAACCATCAGCCACAATCAGAATAATCAAACAAGTGGCGAAAAATTAATCAAAAAGAATTATCCAACAAATAAAGAAAAGAAAGAAAAAAAAAGAAAATCATCATTAACCATAATTCAATCATCACCAACATAAGCTGCATGATCATCAATCAAAACATAAAAGCCACAGGTTTCAATTGCGCCGACACAACCAACGTCGATAATGAAAAATAGCATCGTATTGGACTAAGTAGTATGCGTTCGGTAAACTTCCCGAAGTTATGAGTAATGTCAGGCTAATAATCATTTATGCATCCGGCACTGCATATGCCGATTATAAGTATACCTATTCTTCATAAAATACTAGGCCATCAGTAAGTCCGAAGAATACGATGCTATCTGCAATTTCTTTGAAGTTTGTCGAACCGATCAATATATCGAACATGGCCGTTAGCGAACCAAAGTAGATAGTAGGTAGTATAGGTACCCAATGGAAGCCAATGGAAACGCGCACTTGAGAAACGTACAAACTCGAATGGAATATAGAAACCAGACTCGTATAGGTCTCAACAAGATCCAATTAACGTATTATAATTCTATGCGATACGATGATTGACTGGCAAATATTCTAACGAAATGAAAAGGCGTTTCTCTGGCTTTCCGTATTTTTTTTTTCTATTTCTATTTCTTTGTTACTCGTTCCTCTTTCGTGTCTCCGGATGATATAAATATACGTAGCTAGTAAACATATACACATATATAATCCTATCCCCTATGGTCTTTTTATACTTCGCTTTAATGAGTTTAGCACAGAGACTCTTTTGCGACTGGAAAGAAAAAAGAAAGAATTCAGGTAGAAAGGTGTAGGAGACTAAAAGAAGGAAAAAAAAGATAGAAAAAAGAACAGCGTCAACGTTCCAACGTCGTGTACGCGACGTCGACTCTAGGGCAAATATCTCGTGAGTCCATGGGTAATTAGCAAGTCATTAGTGCTCTCGGTAACGCAATAACGAAAACCTTGAGGAATAAATGAGATCAAAAATAAGTTGTAAAGCTTCGCGTATCCGCCACCGCAAGGAGCACGTCGCGGCAGTATCATTGCGCGCCTAATTAGACGTGTAAATTCATTTGCCATTCAAATTTTCCCGCGCTTTTAACGCTCACGTTGACGTCACAACATTACTATAGGATTAAACGATCGAATGGGCGTGCAGGTACGCACGCGCGACAAGCAATTAACGATGTAGGTTAATTAATATAAATATTAACACTTTAAGAACGAATGCCGCCAACTTCGACTCACAGGTAAGTACACTTAAAAAAGTTCTCGTCCGCAAAGGCTTAATGTATACACAGTAGAGGTATAAAAAAAATATTAGTCTTAATAATTGCAAGTGGCTAAGCGTAGTGACCTAACCTAACCTGGCTACAGAAATTTTATTTTCTATATAATTCTACCCTGTCTCCGATCTTGTTCCCAGGGTCACGATCTGACAAAGTATAAAGAAAAAAAAATTATGATAACGGGTAACACATAAATCACCAGCACGAAACGGGATAAAGTTTGGTAAGTAGAAACGTGGAGTTGAACCAGTTTAGATCTATATAGTTTACAGCAGCAAGTCCAGGGTCGTTTCCTTCGTGCTTCCCTCTCAAATCGATTTCTCAAAACGTTGGCACCGGCTGCGAGCAAATGATCCACCTTCGATTTCCAATTCTCTCACTGTCACATTTCTTATCCCACGGAATCTCCATCCCCTTTCCCATACAGGGTGTCGAACCCCCATTGAACTTGCCTACCACCCTGTCCGCTCGGCTTGAACTCCCTTCTTTTTTTCCCACCCTGCTTCAGCTCCACAGGGTTGCTCGACAGCCACCGCTTCAACCTCCACTTCAGCCACCACCATACGTTATACGTCTTGCCACAGAGGTCTCCTACCTAAAATCACCCTCAACCACCCCTATCCTTTCTATACATATTCCTCTTACGGCTTCGCTCCAAAAACCATCCCCCAGTCCAACACCTCTCGGTAGGAGCCTTGTTGCCTCACAAATGCGCCAAGATAAACTACTAACTCTGAAATTCGATCCCGATCCTGGCTACACGTGTGTGCGGAAATGACATATACTGCTAGGCTGAAACCGCAAAACCGGAACTTCGATTACTGAGTCACTGTACTATACGTATACGGTGCACGTGTTGCTCTACTGGTAATACGGAAGTTACTATATAGAGTTCGCACCATCAACTCCCTGGCATTTACCTTTGTATTTATTCCCTTGAATTCCTTCTGGATACTATGCTATCGTGCAGGTCTCTCCGTCGAGTCTAATCATCGAGGGTGTCTGCCCCTGTCGGGGAATAATGCAGTCTCCTATGCAGTTTGGTTGCGTATTGGAGTTTTCACTTTCAGCGTTAGGAGGTGTATATACATATATATAGTGGATCGCTCTCGGCGTAACTCGGCGTTAACCCGTGCCCCTTAACAAAAGCTAAATAAAAGGATATTTGAGGAGTGGCTTCGGCTCAAAGGCTGATGGGTTGACGCTATTAGCGAAAACTCACCCCGACCTCCAAGATGCAGCCAACCACCCCTCCACTATAGGTATATACAATATACAGGTTAGTGCCTGCAGTTTGGTAGGTTGCGGCTCGCGTCTCTACTCTAGCTTTAATCCCTGCCTGATTATAATCTCGTCAACGAGTTACGCCGTTACCTAAACCCCTCCATCCTCATCTCCATTCTCACCCTATTCTACGTTGCACCGTACTTTGCTGCATTATGTAGAACCGGGCTTGATGCACCTTCAGCAGGGAATATACAAACGTAAGTACAATGTCGCGAAACAAAACCTGCGAATTTCTCAGACTAGTCTGTATAAATAAAATTCTATGCTAAAGGATGCGCTTAATCGCCTTGATTATACGAGTGAGAGAATTAGCTTAAAATAAAAAAAATTAAAGAAACGAAAATCTTTTGAATTAGAAAATCTACAGTGACTACTGATCTTTCCAAAAACAGAGAGCTTCAAATCAGTACACAAGGATCACTTTATGGTCAGTAATATCCCTACCGTTAGCATCGAGACTTCCCCAAAGTGCACTTTCACTTGGACTTTAAAGAATTGATTGCACCCCATTTGGTCAATGTATAACATAATCTGAAAAGGATTAAGTTCACGAATAACAGGTGAGGGGAGGGTTTTGGATGTACCCGAGAGAAGGCAGTGCCCGTTAATTTCCTCAGGCATCAGAAGGTGGTGGATCTATTGAAAAAGGTAGCCAACGAGAAACGTCCTGAGGAAAACCATCGCGAAAGGGGTTAAGTGTACAAAGCCAAGTTACCCCCCTTTTTCACTTTTTAATAATAAAAACCACGATATAATTGTTCAAAGGGTGCAAATGAAAAAGGTTTCGCTCGAAGGGTGGGTAGTGGTGGAATTACTGGAAAACGATGCCCGTCCATTCCAACTAATGACGGCACTCGCGCCATTGCCTTTATACCTATAGAGCCATTTCCGGAGGATTAAGTCATTTTTCTCAACTCCATCCAAATAGAGAATTCACCTGACCGTGCTTTTCGCGCATGCGCACGTCGACGCCAGTCCCTATACCCACCTTGCTGTCAATTAGCGAAGCGACCATCATTAGGTAATTTATCGTAAGCGAACGGTAAATCCTTTCCCGACGAGTAATCTCATGCCAGGCATGAAAACGAACGAGGCTACGTACAAATGGCGTCCACTTGTTTCGAGTGCGTAGGAAATTTTATATACATAGGTATACTATATATACACATGGCTACGTACATTTATTGGTACCTCATATTAGATTGAAGTATATATTACATCACGATACATATAGGGACTTTCAAGGCTTCCTCGTCTCAAGAGCTCACTCTGAATAGAAATAAAAAAAATAATACTCAGCACACGTCATTGTTATCAACCGTTGTTTCTTCGCTCAGCTGTCCGACTGTCATCGTTACGAGAATATCGGAGTACAGAAAGTAATCCAAAGTTCTTTCTCGTGAAGAATTTCAGGGGTAAAAAAAAGGAAGAAAAAGCTACCCTGATTTCCCTGTGTGAGCAGTCATGCCTAAACTGATAGGTAAAGCCACGACGTTTGATGAATTTCGTATGATCGATCTGGTGAGGATCAATCCTGAGTTGTATGATCCGGGTCACGAATTCGCCAAGGATATCGTTCATAAGAATATTGTCTGGACGAAGATAGCTGAAGAATTAAATGCACCAGGTAAGCTTTTTCGATGGTACTTTTGGTTTTTCCTTTTTTCGGAGTAGACAAAGACCAGGATAGGTAACGAGTCCATTCTGGGGAATATCGATTCGGGTATTCGTGGAGAATGTATAAGGCGAGAACGTGTGGGAGTTCGTAAGAAGTTTAAAGAAAAGAAAGAGAATGGCGCGTGACTCATAAGAATTGCAACAGTACGCCTCTTTCGGTTGCGCGGAAAATGCGCAAGGAAATCTCGCGCGGGAACGGAAACAGCTCGGACGGAAAAATATTTCTCATGGGAGTTCTCAGGGTGGCTCTAAGGAACGAGCGAGCGGTACCCGAAGAAGCTGAAGAGACCGAATTCGAAGACGTTGAAACCCTGAGTGGAACTTGTTTCAAGACAGTGTCTTTCTCTCTTTCTGGCTCTATTTTTTTCTACGCGTTCTGTCTCTCTCCTCTGGGCACTTTAAAACACTCTAATTCCTCGAGCTATTGTAAGCCAGACAAAATCGATCGGATGGTCCAACCGCATTCGCTTCGTGGAGAAAGCGAGAAAGTAGAGTGAAAATGAATTAAAAAAGTAACATCCAAGACATAAAAAATATGTGGATTGAATTTTTGATGATCTTTCGGTTTTCGTATTGAAGAAACAGTTGAATGTTCTTCGATATACTGTCCGGACTAGTGTAATAGTTGAAAACTCTTTTCCACGATGTCGTGCAGAACCATAAAAATTCTTTTATGGCGTATACATCACGCGCATACAGTGTATTCCTATAGGTAGTGCATGCTATAACTATTGCATATCGTTCGTCATTTCATTTCCTTTTACCGGAAGAGAACGCGGACGCCCGCGCGACTCGTGCACTTCGCTTTTACAACCTTCCTGGCTAAGCCCTGACGCTATCATCCATCCTACATCTCGCAGAGATCTACTCCGCGATACGAATTATACAGCATTCTGCTTTTAGTGGATGCGTCGAAAAAACTCTGGAAGAGGCTGCGTTACACGTATACAAGAGGCATACGAGATCCTGAAGGAAAGAAGTCTGGATCGAGAGAGTCTGTACTTTACGACGACGCCCTGTCGTTCTTGAAAAAATTTATGTAATGCAAAAAAATCTTTTAATTTTTTAATCGAAAATCCATTCATACAAAATCTGACAATATTTATATTTGTAGCGTGGAAAATTCGCAAGAGAACAGTTGCGCAAGCAGTGAGTGCAACTCTCCGAAAAAAGAGGATAAACGTTTCCTCCGTTCCGGATCGCATGTCTCAAGCGGGTCCAAGAAAGAGATAATCTCATCCCCGAGGAACATACCAGCAGTGAACGAGGATCCAGTTGAGGATAACCCAATCCGTACGGAAAACCCAGTTCGGGATAACTCAGGTCACACAAGTTCAGAAACAAGCGACAGGTAGGTGTACCTTGCGTGACCTACGACCTTTAGAGCATACCATAATGGTGCCTGATGTGATAACAGATATCACGCAATACCGCCGGCAACCAGTAGAGTACTACGTCCAAGAATGTCTGAGCCATCGCATCTGGCGTCGAAGGAGGCGCTCCAGAAGGCGACGGATACGGCGCCGCGACGCCTTACGATGACACCAGCCGCCAAGAATAGGAGGAGGAAATCACCAAATCCAAATGATCCAACTCGCGCCTTCTTCGAGAGCATGGCCCTGACCGTGGCTAGCTTCCCGCAGCATCTCCAGGCTACAATAAAGATCCAGGTGTGCAATATCGTCGCCGAGACTGAGTACGACCTGTCCTCGCCCAAGATTCGTTGATGATAATGGATTGGGATCCATTCCAAGAATATCGTTTCACGTTACGAGATCGTTTCATTGAATTATTTCCAAGCTTCGCTGCTGAGCCCTTGCAATCCGGCGCTATTCTATACGACAGTATACGATGCGATACCATACAATAAAATACATTAGGTACTCTTCCTAATACGAAAAAAAGAAATTTATCATTTTCAATGTTATCTATTTATCTCCTTACTCTACATTCCTTAAATGCTTCGTTATGATCTTAGTACTCTAATTACTCTCAACTTATCAGCCATGGTTGTTCTTAATAAGTGTTACACAGATTAAAATAAAAATATCATTTACCGTTAATTACGTAATTTTTAAAATCATTTTATCGAACTAGTATGACAGAATAATTGAAACAAATTTTAGTAGCAATGAGACATTTTTTAAGATAAGAAATGTGAGTTGCGAGCGAGGGTACAGAATGTCAAGCAGTGTTAAAATAAAAGTGAGACAAAGAGAAAGAGAGAGAGTATGAGAAAGAAAAAGAGAGAGCAAAGCCTCATAGCTTTTGATCCATCGACCGTGAAAGCCGTACGTGACATTATTACCAGAATCACGAAGCTCGAACGTTAAATCATAGTGCGCAGACAGCCGATATTAAATATTTCCAATTGTTCACTTCGCGCGAGCGTAAAATCGAGTTAACAGGCGTCGCCGCCCGGAGGGAATCAAAGGGAATCCGGATTTTAACAGAAGCCCCAATAGAGGGTAGACACGCTATCGATTAAGAGAGTGAAGTTGCTATTTCAGCCTCTTCTCCTGGTTCTAATCCTGATCCTCTACATGCCTGTTCCTACTCTGAATCAGCAAACGGGTTACGGCTCCACGCCTAGGCGTACATATCGAGCTATCGCGTTGCAGCCCGCGAATTTTCAAGGTTTTGAATATCAAAGTCGCAACGGTTTGAACGTCAATCACTGTATGGCTTACCGAGTTCTCGCGTTACTGACACTTCAAACCTTTGATTCGAATTGAAATAATATACCGCCTCGTCTGTCAAGGCAATTTGCTCACGTGATCTGAACCGAGAAAACACCAGGTACTGATTGGGAGCCTATAGCCCATAGTGATAAATACCTTGAAAATATATATATATACACACTATGTATACACGCTAATGTATGCACTAAAAGTGCATACAATGCACTTAGTATCGACTATGCCATTCACTGGTCAAACGATAATTAGGGGATGTTACCCCAATTTGAAAATCGGTTCTCCATGCATTTGGAAAAATAGTGGTTGGATTTTGTGACGTCAAGGGTACGCGAATGAAAAAATTATTGAACGTTATTATTTCTGTTTTGTCCAGCGATGCGTTTCTGTCAGTCACTCCATTTTGAAATCAAATCTTTCAAACTCGCACGTTTTGTATCGAACTATCGAGAATATTAGTTATCGTATTATCTATCGTTGGTTGTACGCATAAATTTATCAGTCGCATCGCAATGATCGACGTTATAACAAGATAATGTGTGCTTTTCAGGATATTTCTTTTTGACGTTTCAATATGGACGAAAAACTCCTGGACCGTCTGTCGTAACAGCTTTCGTACAATACATTAGTTTCGTTTATTTTCTAGTAAATGGCAGACGCATTACAGTCAGTACGATTGGAAATAATTTCTCCTGGGACTTGACTACGCATTTTCCCTTTCTATTCTATTCCGTGTCCATCCTATGACTTACTGATCGTTGTGATGAAAAGTAAGCGAAATACTTATATAATATATATAGTACATATATAATAAAAATGTATCTACAGTCTCTCCCATGCGTTCTTAGATATGTACGTCTTTCCCATTCGCAAGGATCCAATTATAAACAGATTTTCATGACATTTTTCTGGAACGACTGCCATGTTTATCCAGCACGTGAGACGTTGTAAAAAGAAAGTCCCACTGTCGCTTGTCGCTAAATAAAAACTAATGTAATTGCGACGCTTGATACTTGATAATTTATGAAGTACCGTAGACAAGAAACGTATGGAACTTGATATGACATTATTAAAGAACCTTTCGTACCTTAAGATGAAGAAGGAAGAGAATTTCTTCATTTCCCCGTGGCTCACTAATGTTTCCAAGTTTTTCGTACTTCACGTCACTGCGCGAATCGACAGCGGTGATTACACTTGGCGACACTGGATCCACGAATTAGCTTATAGTAAAAATAACATTTTACTCCATGCTGCTATCGTCAGATCTGATATGTCGACTCACACGCGATCATTTACACCGTTTATGGCCTACGTAATGGGACAACGCGAATTAGGCGGTAATTAATGTCGAGATTAATTTTTTATACGGTCTAATAACATCTGATTTCAAATCCATAGGCATCCTATCGATTCGCCACTTCACCAATCTCTTAGCGTTTGTTTAAACTTTACTTTATTCGCGTGCCTGATACTTGATACAGTCTCTGACATCTCACGATATTAGATAAGCAATCGCACGTTTCCTAATATGAGAAATTCGTGCGACCTCAAGGAACCCATAATCGACATGATAATCGAGTAACCATTCACCATATATGCCTATATGTATATACATATGTGTCTCTTGCCGCATCAAGCACGCGCGAAATGCGCCTATGATATAACACCAATGACTTAAGGGATTAATCGTTTACACATATGGCTAAGCGATAAGGGATGATAACACACGCGTAAAACACCGTTACACATATTTGTCGTTATCGTCGGACGACACGAAGGGTTTGTGTCTCGTCTTTCGCGAAAACACAAAAAACGAAGCACGAGAATCGGGAGACGGTAGGTTATCGCCTGTGATTATTAAAATCGCGAGCATCAAGCTAATTAAGGATAATTTCGAGAATTACGTTATCAGCGGGAATTACGCGAGTTTATTTACGCGGAAATCACTGCTTCGAATTCACATTAGCTAATTTGTTTAAAAGCTGATCGTTAACGATCACGATCGAATTTCAAGACACTCGCGTATTCCAGGGTTATGTGATTATTCTCGAACGATCAGTTGATCGGTCTTGAATGTTCGGATGATCGGATCTGTTCTCGCACGACGCTATGTGCGTATTTTTTCTCCACGACGTTGCTCAGCGTCTTATTCGTCGATTTGACGCGATAAGAAAATCGACCGGTCGACGATCGCAGATTCCATTGACACTCGACGTGTCGTCCTTTACACTCACAGGAGCATCCCTCAGGATGGCGGATCTTCGGCATCCTCTTGGAAGCACGAATGCCCTTGCGAAAAGATTACCAAGGGTGAGAATAATAATCCACGACACGTAGCGGGGTTGTTTTACTAATCCTCGATTTTCGGATCGATCCAGATTACCTTGATTGAGCCAGGGTAATGAAAGTGGAAAAAAGTGTCTGATTTCAAGCAGCTAAGAAATCCCAGTAGAAGATCTACGAATTTCAATAAGGAAATTCCTCGACGAAATTCCTTGAGTAAAATCGCACGGTAAACTTGGCTAGACTGCCATTCCATTCTCGTATCATCCCCGAGCACTCTGTACACCAACACCCACGTTACGTCAAGTCCAAATAGCCGAAGGTTTTGTCCTTTTCTTTTTCTATTGTTAAAGGAAATAACATGTATGTTTAATATCGATGAATACTCCAGCAACGTTCCACACTAGACTAAGCACCAGATCCTCGCACAAATAAAATAAATAAGACCGGGATTATCCAGCGTCAGTCATGCACCGAATTCCAATCGAGCCACTGAGACAAGAACAACAACAACAACAACAACCTGTTAATCACGTATGTATGTCTATCTTCTATCACGAGAGCGTAACTAGTATAGCCAGGGAGCACCGGAAAATACAGAAGCTCGTATCACGTCGTCATTTCCCTCGTTACACTGGACGGCAGTAGCGTGGAGCTACATCGCGAACGATCCTCCAGCCTCGACGAATCACGCTCGACTCCAGGACTTCGGCGCGACGACGACGCCAATGTCGACGACGACGCCGTCGAGAGTAGAAGCGACAGTGGCGGCAACGACAACGGTTTCAACCACGACGGGAACAACTAGCCGTATGATTTTCCACCTGATTCAAATTTCTATCACGAATCCTTTTCGCTATCGTGATAACAAATTTTCTGTGATAACCCTATCTTGGTAATACACCTTGTTATCGTTGTTCCTGTTGTTTCTAGTGACAAAACTAAATCCTGATTTTTGTTTCTCTTGGTGATGGTGATGCTCAAGGTATTCTATGGAGACTTGTACTAGTGACGGTGGTAACACTACTGGTAGTGGTTGATTGTTCGGTTGTTCGGTTATTCAGTTGGTGCAGGTGGCTGGTGGATGTGCCGGAGTGCGGGCTTACGGCGGAATGAGAGGAAAGCTGAGCTTAGGGGGGGCCACAGCGTGGCATTGCCGACTGCGATGAGCGAGAGAGTTGCGCGTTATCGACCCGTCCACAAAGCTATATTCAACTACGATATGTAGGTACGCAGTTGGGTGCGTGAGTGCGTGGGTTATATATATAAGATACTAATAGTGTATAGATGCGTACCTCCATAGTGTAGTTATAGTATAGGCACAGCCACGCACTCTGGATCCGTCTTTACCGACAAACGACTTTAAAGCACGCATTTCGACGAGCGGCCTTTCCCGTCGGCAGGTCTTCGACAGCGCGACGTTTTTTCGCGATTATAGACGGCCCCCAGGACTACGCCCAACACGTAGTCAAGTCCTCCCTACGTGGTAGGGATACCGATTCGTATAAGATGCCTCTGTACTCCGGCCGAATGTCGATCGGGTTTATCCGCTCTTGAGAGTAGGAAGGAAATGAAGGTTTGCTGTGGTAAAAGCTACTGGCTATTCCTTATTTAGAAGAAGGGAGGATGCTACTATGGCTATATACCGGAAGTACTAAGGAACTTCGACCTGGATTAGATTCTGCCTGAAAGATACCGTGGGAGGTATGTGGCGTTTTTTTTTTGTAGGAAGAAAAAAGAGGGTACCGCGTAGGAAGATGGCTGATGGAGGATATGTGAATAAGGGTTCAATCGAGTGCTTCTATGAGATTAATGCGTTTGGAGAAGCACTCGATTGAAAATGGAACTTTTATAGAAAATACTCAACGCCAAGGCTAATTCCCTTTGGATGCTGATATTTTTACATGATTTTTCTTTTTTCCCTGTATATAGACGCAGATATAGGTGTTACTGCTAATCCAACGCGATATGGTGCGCGCAATGCGGTCTGATTATATCAAACATGTAATTCCAGTGCGTTCTCTGTGAGGCCAAATAATGGCACGTACCAACTATGTTCGCACGCGCAATGCACGTCCACCAGGGACAACGCGAGAGCCAAAATTAAATTTGTCCAGCCGGATTACCGCGGCTGTGCTGTGGTTTTAATTATTTTAAATTATTCTCTGTATTCCTTTTTTATCCTTTTTTCTAACCGGCCGCCTTTCTCACCTGGCATCCATGCATTCCGCCTCTTCCGAGTCTTCAGTAGGTACTCACTGTGTGATAGTCTGACATTTAAAAGCTACCCTCGTACTGGCATATACGTGTGACTCTGTGAACTTTACGATTTAACTTTTTCCTTCGTCACTCCCGTTGTTCTACTACAGTATCGTGTTTATCTGTTATATTTTTCCTCTTATCGTTATGTCATAAAAACAGAAAATTCAAAAAACTCTGTCTATACGTGTTTGCATAACGGAACGAACATACGTACATACAACTATATATACTTTCCGAGCATGAGCGCATTATGATCCACGTTTAGCGGCCTAACCAAGATCTGCTCTCACTGACAATGAGAAGTAAACAAGGCTAATTACCCTTGACAAATGCCAGCATTGCAAACTCAGTCGAATATCCGTTAATGTACGCGTTATTACCGACATTACTTATGTAGCGCGTTTAGCAACATAGCTCGGTTTATAGCTCAAGGTTATGGCTTTACGGCGTCCTGGTAATAGGATTCCCTGGTAACTCACTTGACGCAAAAAAACTTCTGTCGACTTGTTTACACAACAGAAGAATAGTTTTCGACGGAGATACGGACCCAAATATAAACAGAGGGTAAGAGTTGGGTAATAGGGTAAGCAAGCGTATTGCGTCGGAAAGAAAACGCGGAAAAATATGAAGGCTATAACAGAGACGAAAAGAGAAAAGGGGAGAAAGAGAGGATAGGACACGCTAATGAGAAATCCAACGATTTTCATTCCGCTCGTCTTTGGATATATTTGGTTAGAAAATAAGCATGTTTTCATAACGCATGTTGTGCATGACATATTCGCTTTGGAAAGAGCACCGTCAAAGAGGTTCCATGCTACAGCATACATGCAACGTTATATATACATATATAACGTTATAAATATATAGATATACATCATGGAATCAAGGTTTTACAATAATAAATTGAAAATATATAACAAATAAAAATGTTTCATTAATCAACAAAACTAGTGATAGCATAGCGTGCACGCGAAGAGGAGGAAGAGTATGGATACTTACATCCTCAGATATAGGTTAGGTTAGGTTAGGTTATTTCTCAGCTCGGAACACGCGAAAGGAACATTCGAAGGAATGGAATTTTGCACTGGGAAATAAAGTAAACCGTGGGATGCACGAATTTTCATCGAACGGAAAAGATATAATACTACGGTGCGTTCAATTTTACTAAACAAAGAAAGAGAAAATGTAGAGTAAGATGCGCAAGTAAAAATGAATTAGAGAAGGGGGGAGTATTTAATTTTGATAAGGAAAAAACAAGAGTATTAGATGTGGAATCGAAAAAATAAAATATAAGAGGAAAGAAATGCCCCAAGCGTTCTGAATAGGAGGGTACCGAGGGTGAAAACGCGAAATCCGTGAATTGTACGGAAAACAAAAGCGTAATGCATTGGTGGAAGCAGTGGGGAAAGCCGACGCGATATTGACACAAGCTTCAGTTTAATTTCTCCACTGGCAAACATTGGATTTCCATCCCTGCTGTCCCTCCGATGCAGACACAGAGATTCATGTGTATCTATCTACAAGTATCCTGCGTGTACGTATACGATCATCGATGCGTTACCGTAACGACCCTCTATTACGCTAAAATATGCTGTCATGTTTCGAATTTATTTGCATCCGAGGCAAAGTTACAATATTTCGAAACGTTTGTAAATATAGGAGCTGCGACTTCCGGGTATCGCGCTTTTATATATTTGCAAATAATGATCATTAACAGTACAGACATTTATTAACGGAGTGCGTATTTGATGTTTCTATCGCGTTTGCATAATGTCGTTGTGAAATTGTACTCGACTGTACTCGTAGAGCTATTCACCAGACTAGACGACGCTGCTAACTTTGAAGCCGCATCCCGCTTGTCGCTGTGGTGGTCATTTTGTGAAATTTGCAGAAAAAGTTATGAAAAAAAAATAACGCAGGTAAATATTACTCAATGAAACTTTTACAAGAAAGTAATGTTGCGAAGATTTTTTTTCAATTCCAATTTGCCGCAAAAATATATAACATACTCTAACGGTGTAGATTCGTATAGATTAGCGTAAAAGGAATGTTTTTTAAATAAAAATGGCGAATATGAGAAATTCAATATCGCGAGAAGCAGACGTGGTAATTTTAATAGGGTGTCTTCGTATTACAAGGGTATCAAGGTGCAGCATCCTCTGCACTCTAGAATATTCTTAAGATCTACATGTATTTAGGTCACCTGATACATGAGACATCGGATCAAGCGAATTTCCGCAAGCACGTGCTAAAGCTTCTCCCCTTCCTCCCAGTCGCCCTCTAATTCCAAGAAGGTACAGTTTACGCTCATCTGCCATCCCGTATTCTATTTTCGATCCACCGGTTACATAACGGCGAATCCCACTTGAGGCGACGAAGACGCGTGTATAGTCTACTACAGCTACACGACGTAAGAATGCACCAGTGCACAGACGCATAAACGCACACATAACCCCCACTGCCCGTACAGCCCTGTGAATGCGTCTTAAACGTCAAACAATACTCCTACTGGGCCCACACGAAAATAGTATCGCCCAGCCCTCCAAAAGCCACGCGTTTCCTCTCCTCCGCACTCGAGATCGATCTCGCTGGTACTCGAGGCGCTGATTTTCATATCTATTACATATATGAACCTTATGATCCATTTGAATATCAAAAGACTGTACATGTTTCCAAAAAAAAACCATCTTAATTTACACATTAAAAAATGATAATCAACGTAAAAATTTATATAAAAAATTTCGCGAGTTTCCATTTAACCAAGAGACATAAGCTGAGACCGTAAGAGGTTGTGATTCTGTATACGTAAATAATCCATATATAATGGTCCAGGAGGATACTGGAGAGAATCAGTGGATAATGCACGTATAACCTGGTTCCATGTCGACTTGGATTCTATAGATGGTCTTACAGAGTACAGAGAGGATGAAGAACAGACAGAGAGCGGATACTTCAAGGAATTATATATGCAGGATATAATAAGCTAGCGGTCCTCGAGATATCGGCGAGTTATGGCTACCCTAATGGGCTGTAGTGTTTGATTTACAACACGTGGAATTCACGGGGAGATGCATTTCCCTCCGAGCGCGCAATAAAGGCTGTGTGTGCCGTGCCTGCTCGCCCATATGAAGTGGCGCATCCCTCACAACGACACTGCCAACCCCCCGTACCACCCCTTCGGCTCCCCCTAAGAGAGACGCCCTTAAAAACGTATTACGCCTCGCGGATTTGAAAAAGCGATTTTATTTTCGCGCGCCGTAGGCACCGAGCCGCCATTTATAACCCGAACACCCTTCTGGGAATGATATTCGGAGATATATTTCTTAAAGGAACGGGGACATTATTTCTCGACCGAGAAATTTCACAGCCACCGCCGCTGCCGCCATCCATTGCCGGTTGCCGCTGCCAAATCTCTAGGGAGAAGAGAAGAAGACTGCAGTACGGAATTTAACCGCCACGCGGCCTTGGAATCGCGGATTAAGAGAATAAGGGATGGACTTTGAATGACAATTCAAGGATTTTCCCATCGATCCTACGTCTGTATAAGATCCGTCTTTTCTTTAAGATCCTTTACGATCCTTCACGACCATTTTCTCATACCCCCCTGTTCTACAGGGGTAAATCGATCGACCATGCAAATCGTAGGAATCTTTTAGGTCTCTCGGAAAACCACTTGCGAATCCACAGAAAATCGAAGCGACCCAACCCAACCCAACCATCCTTGAACTTCCCCACTGGCTTTTCCTCTCTACCTTTTTCCACGTATAAAGTAGAAAAGTAGCGAGTCGACTGTAAGGAAAAAAAAGATAAGCACGTGAATAGTTGAAAGCGCCTGTACATTTAAATTTCATGACGAGTTGGATGTACTTTAGTTATTCCCTCAGTCGAGTAGGAGGCCGTCATGTCACTCGGGGAACAACTGTAATCATTATATTGACGTATGTATATGTCATGTGTATTTGCACGACATATGTATCTATCTATAGTAAAGTACATCATCAGCCCCCATCTGTCACTCAGACAAGTGCAGATGTACGAGTCTAACTATGTACAGAGGCAAATTCGGTAAATAAAGAAAGTCGTCATTTGAATAGCTAACCATATAAAGTAATAAGTGCAGGTTAACGTGATTTAGCCGGAAAAATATCGAAGTTCCATAGAAGAGGGAGAGAGAGAGAGAAATCATTGATATTTATACGGTACCTCGTGCTAGAGTACTTTAGGTATGGTCACGTCGCAAAAATCCAAATACGTCCGCCAACCTTTACGACTCGTATTTTTCAAACTTGGCGTCGCTCGACGGTTTACGCCATTTCTACAGTTTTCACGTATATTTTCCTGTCAGTGGTCCACGGCTCGCAAACGTAACGAAGACGGCGATAATTAACAGGAACCCTACTAAAACTGGCTGTAACTTCGAAGCTTTGCAGGAAAGTTCGATACGTACGTAGATATAATGTATCTAAACTATTACTATATAGGTGTACCGATGCATCTGGTACCATGAGTCTGTAAATACAATTATGCTTGAAACAAGGTAACCAGCTTGCCAGAATTTTGCAATTCGAATTTTCATTTTAAAAAAATTCGCGAAATTTGCAAACAACGTGGCCAGTCAGTTTCGCACGTATAAAGACAGGCTCGTACAGATTGTTGATGGTCCTGGGCGGGGCAGTGGTTGCATTAAAAAAAAAATAAAAAAAATAAAGAATAAATAGCACTTCCGTAGAGAGAGGAGAATTGAAAGCACATTGAAGAATAACGTAATATCGAATTATAGTTGGGGGGGGGGGGGGGGGGGGGGTGGAAGTTA
>JARQST010000637.1:178107-223330 GCA_030142225.1 Pachycephus smyrnensis
CCCCGGAAGTTATATCTATATCTTCTATTGGGATAGAAGGTCCACCCCGGCGCGTCTCTTCAGAATTTAATATAATAGGTAATATCATCCAAGATCCGCACAATGCAAACAATTTAAACCTGCTTCCCAAGTGAGCGAACAAGCGAACGAGCTCGCGATAAGGCGACGACGAATGAACAGAAAATACGAGGGAAAATACGAGCATGGCCGCGATTAAATGGGGGGACACCGATAATCGATAGAGCACAATAAACCGAAGGAGAAGGTATACACCTCGCGGGCAACACGAACGTCGCGACGCTACTGAACGCTATAGTATAAATAAAGCCGTTTTCGCCAAGAGAGTAATCGAGTGCATTTAAAACACCCAGTACACACGCGACGGTCATTAGATGGAGTCAGAATATGAAGACACCTTCAAACTATATATATATACACGTGTATACGTCGCACTGCATACTAAACTGTACATAGTATAAATATATATATGTATACCAAATATATATACTACAGTATATACAGCTCCGATCTCGCTAGCCTTCTCTCAATGCAAGAATATAGATTCTCAGCAGCATTATCTTCCGTAACTAGGTTAATTCGTCTCGTCTTGTCTCTATATTCTACCCGACCATTCCCCGAGAATTCCCAAGCAACCCCTCGACTACCCCCAACTACCATCTTCACCTTCTCTCACCAACGAAAAGGGTATAATATATTTTCTACGTTTAATTGCATTTTTATTGTCTAGACGTCGCACTGAATAAATCCTCCTTTTCCATTGCCGTCTACGGGAGGCTACCCCGCGCCCCTCGCACCCTTCTAGACCGGACGCTCGCCACCCACGGTGCTTCATTGCGAATTAATCCCAGCTTTTGCTACTCCAATTGGCGAACAAGCCAGTTGTAAAAATGCATCACTGGTTCGATTCGAGCAATGTGTACGCCGTGGGATAATAATACTTGTATCAAATGATCCGTTAATTACGTAAAACATTAATCAAGGTATTATCGAGATTGATGACACTTCTGGTAAATAGAGAGAAAATATAATTGTGTAATATTATGTTTTCACGTTTATGATAAATATATTCCTTACTACGTCCAGGGTATAATGTCGCGTTTACGCTACCGTGTGTTTTACGATTCGATCATATAAATAACGGGTCGACCACCGAACCTGCTGAAATGTTACAATCCATAACTTGGCATTGCAGGTTGTTAAATATTATTGGCAATAAACTGTATTTCCTATCGGGAGCACCTGGCTTTGCGCGACTATGGTCGCGCGCCGATTAGGTGCCGAGTATTGTGTCTATCCTGGAGATACGAATTTCGATCATTACTAATCACAGGGACGGACAACTCAACAATTAATCAGTCCTGGTTTGATTCTTTTTGGATCTGATTTCGTTCTTGTTGACAGTGCGAGAACAGGATTCATGAGTTCCGTTTCAGTACGGAATACGTAGGAAATAGGTAAGCCTGAATCCGGGGAAAAAGGACGGAATTAGACTGATCAGGACTGAAACAGTACTTATTCTGGACTATGGCAAAGATATCGATTTGGATTAATTTTCATGTACATATAGGGTGATTCGTTCTACGAGACAGATAACGTCATCTTTGGTTTGCACCTTTGTGAAAATCAGAATATATGTTTTATTGTATACAAGGTAACTTCTAAGGCTGACAAAATTTCAAACCTACAATTGATAAGCGCTGGTATCGTTTAGACTGAAGGCTCTTTGCGATTTCCCGACCATTTTCCTAATCTCCTAGGAACGGATGGGCAGAGCCCAAAAACAAACGAGCATCCGGCCTATTATTCCGACATTCAGACCTCCCTTTCACTCTCCCTGATTCACCCTCTATCACTCGTACAGTCCTACTGTCTCTTGTCTCCTATATACTTGGCGCAATTTAGTTTGTGATCCTCGCGGAAATATCAACGGGACGCAGGAAGCCTCCACCGATTAATTCGATAGGACAGTCAAAATAAGGTACGGAATGTATTTTTATATTTTTCCTGGCGATTACAAGATTGTACGCAGAGATGAATTTATTGTACTTAAAATGACGATGCTGGTTGCCTATGCATCATACGAGTTTCCATAGGAGAGAACGTGAAATTCGTAACATTTAAAGTTCATCGCTCTAAACAGTATCAAATTTGTATTTTACACTGCTCGTTACAGTCGGTGGCCACTATACCACAGTAGTAATCGATAACGCATTAAATTACGCGTTCGGTTGAGTATATATTACATATCACGAATACATATGTGCATCGGGCTATACGGATGAATTGAAAAGCCGAGGGGTCCATCGTACGTAGCCAGCAGCATCCACTGGATACGCAGAGCATAGAAAACCTTTTGCGAATCGCGCCGTCCGCCATTGTACCACAACTAACAAAAGCCGGACAATGAAATTCTGGAAAACTTGAACACCCCCCCCCCCCCATCTCTCCTTGTACTCTCTCTTCATTCGTTCTCTCTCTCGGCGAAACGGAAGACTGAAGTTTTTCAAAGACATATCTCAGCCGAGCAATTATATTCGTGGGACGCTAAAAGTATCCGCCATTGCCGAGTCATGCGAAGTTTCAAATTGCCCAATTTCGATGCTATTCGCCCCCCCCCCCCCCCCAAGACCCTTCTTGAATATAAATTCAGGATGCACTATGAGGAAGGGGGTCCAGCGACTGTCTATCTCCCAGTAAGGACAAAAGCGCCGAACCTTGGAAGAAGCGGAAGTAACAGGTAGCGATGTGCCGGAAGCAACGTAGGAACCAGGAACCGACGGAAGACCGGAAAGCGAAGAAAATTGAATTTTACTCGGTGAAAAAGTTAAGCGACTATCTGCTTAACCAGCTAAACTTTCCGGGGGCGTCCTAACGAATTTCGGCGTCCCGACGTCTTTAATTCCCAGATCCGGGTAGCCTCGTAAATTACTAGAGTTACGACGCGACGGAATTCAATGCGTCCGTGGATGCCGATGTAGAAAAATCTTTTTTCCTTTTACGTTACGTTCAACGTCAGAACGATTATAGGTTTTCACTCGATACTAATAAATAAAGGAGCGTTAAAAAAAGGTTATTTATATAGATTGCTACAGTTAAGATATTAATGGTAGCTGATATTATACGGTGCGTATATCTATACTGATATATGTATATATATACGTATCGTAGCCGCAGTAGAAACGAGGTACAAGACTTTCTATGACTCAGAGACGAAACTGCATTTGACACGACTCGAGGCGTCGAGTTATTCCAGTTGCATCTTCCGTCTAGAAATTGAGCCAATTCGCGTTTTTATTGTACCCGCTACCTGGCCGCAGAAGCACCCACAAAACTTTAGAATATAATAACACCTCCGTACGGGATGTGTTACGTACGCTATAGATACACTCTTGTACGTGTACATAATGCGGTATATGTCTGTTATCCAGTACCTACCTTGCAGATATACCATGGGACTCGACCAAAACGTGACCGAAATACATTGATGATTCCATTGACTTTCGGTATACTCTCTTACTCTCTCTCTCTCTCGCTCTCCCTTATATTCTCTCTTTATATATTATATATATATATATCTTATTTAGTCACTTCGTTTCAGTAGGTACATATAAGCAGATGGTTACGTGGACATTACATATATATATACACACACACACACACACACACATGGATCTTGGTCCTATCCCATCCACGAGGCTTCTGTACCGAATTACTTTTGCGAGTCGATTGATTCGGGAAATGACGATTTGTATCGACTGATAACGATTTGACCGAAGCCATCAGCGCGTTTTCATGGCAAGTATCCAAAGTAGATAGTTAATACGCTCAGCGAGCTTTACCAATGACGAAAATTCCAAGCGCTTCCTGCGAGGACAACGTCGATCCATGAATGATACATGAAGGCCTTCTGCCATTCACCCCCTCGACGCCACCCCTCCCGTAGAGTCTAGCATTAAAGCTAAAATCACCACCGTACAGACTTCGACCGAACGGGGACTTTCCGTAATACCAATCGCAAGAAGTGACAATCCCTCTTCCTGCGTTTACCTACCTCCCTTATTCTAATGTAAATCTTGTGGGGTTGTGACGTAAAGGAAGGCCGAAAAAATAATGTTTAACCCTTTGGATGTTTTTAGACGTTTATAGTCAGTAGGTGATTTGCGGAATGCGAAACATCCTCTCGACGCGTTAGGTATATTAGAACTTTTTAAATTGCTTAAAATTCGATTTCTTCTGTCTTGAAAAGTGGAATTTTTATTCTTTGTGCTTTTAAAGGATTTTCCTCGAGTTTTACTTGCATAATGTAGAATTTCCCTTGGCTGCCATCCGTCTATCCTACTTCGCAAATACGTGCTTCCGGTCTATAACGTTTATACTAGCGCAGCACCAAAAGCATCCCCTTTACTTCTTTACCAAGCACAACCCTTCGACGTCATTGAACGTTTAAATTATGCCGCGCTCTGCTGACGGAGGGTTGCTACGACTACTTCTCTATACGGTACCCACACTACTTTAAAAGCCAACCCCCATAAGCTTACGTAGAATTTCTATAGTTTTTCTACAATATGCAACTGTCGTTTTGGACAATTGAAAATACGATGTGTCGATTTATTTCTCTGTAATGATTTTCGTTATTTGTTCACCATTCACTCCATTGATTACGTCTGTTGACGTTGGTACGCGTGTAAATTAATGTACGTTAATTGACGTATATTCACTCTAGATACAGGTTGAAATGCGATGTTTCACAATTTATGGACGCTTTAGAATAATATTGGGATATTCAATATAGACTAAGCCGTGTCCTATAAGTGGTAGATATATTGTTTTAACATTCCTTGCCGTCAAAAGATTTTCTAAAAGGCATTCCAATAAGAGTTTGGCGATATTATACGCGAAAGAAAATCCCACTGAACAAAAAGTACATTTGACAATAACGAACAGTTTTCAAAGACTTGCGAGCAATGTATACTTTGAAGCTTTTTCAGGTTTTGCCAAATACTGATGGTTCCAGAATTAATGTGAGCGGGCAAATGAAAATATTATCAAACCTTCTCGAAATTCGAATATTTTTTTACAAAAATATTTCAATAGCTATTATCGAACTTTGCGAGTACTAAAAAAAAAAACAAAAAAGGAGAGTCTGTTTTATAATATCATATAACCCAAAAACCCCCCAATATAGGAATATTCGTTAAAATCGATAAAAAATAAATCCAATAAAGTTAAAACGGAAACTAACAGTTTTTCATATCCCTCCACGGTTTGCCACGACTTTCCATTTTTCTCAAACCATATCAAAAAGTTAGCATAGCTATGAGTATAATCGAAGTTCTTCAACAAAGACAAAAAAGAATAGCCCTTCGCTCGAGCTGATATCTCAAACGATTTAGCAGTAACGGTCCCATAAAGTCGGACAAATGTACGAAAAATGTCGTAGAAGGGGAAAATGATCAATTCCAGGTTCTCATAGCCCTCCGCCATCATTGGTCCATTCTGCCTAGGATAAGAAGGTAGCTAGAAGAGCAATGGCGGTACATACCTAACTTAGGAACTTCAATACCAGCGAACCATTGAAAAGTTCAAGTCAGCCTAGTCTCGAGAGATATTCGGTGGAGGATCGTCTGGAATGAGTAAATCACCAGTGCGAAACGCGTCGCTATATCAAGCATCGCGTCTGTGAAAAATATTTTTAAAGAGAGATGCTGTATTCTCGGCAGAATCAGAAGTGCTCGCGAGAGCGATATAATTCAACATCTCCTGGATGAAGTTTCCGGAGTGATAAATGACCATCTGAGCATGAACTTTGCGCCACGTAACCTGGCTTCGGTCATTTTCAGAATCATTCGTGCAGGTGGCGCTGCAGTCGACCAAACGAATATTCCCCGAATGGCCCAGCGAGTATACGAAGAACTCCAACAGGACGAAGGTAAAGTCGAGATTCCTGATACGTTAGGCACCTTCGTCGAGAGCATTTGGGGGGAGGTTAAAATAGTGGTGAGAATCTCGGTGCGAACCAATCTATCACGAGAGCAGGAGAGCGTCGGAGCATTTAATCAACGGGCTTTTTATCTTGAGATAAAAGTTTTCACGGAGTTTGATAATAAACAGAAAATGGACAGGGTGGCGTTGGAGGGTTGGCAAGGTAGGAGAGTATAAGGGTACGAAGGGCCCTTACTGAGCGAGCTAGAGGTATTAAAAAGTTTGTTTATTTTATGACAGCCCGTTATTAAACTCGAATCGAAACGGCTTATGTAAATTGCTTATTATATGGGAACGTAGTGTTTTAGAGATTTTATTACGGCTTCGAGGTGCGAGCGAGACTGTTTTAATTGGTATGTAAATTACGTCTCTCGCGTTTCTCCTGGTTGGCGGCGCCACCGGCGTTGTACCAATGACGTTCGCAGTGATAGGTGCCGCTGGTTGTTGGCGTACGACTGTTATTATTTTCGCGTACTTGTTAAATTCGCAAGAAGCATCTCTTCTATGAGTTGGATACTTCAGGATTCCATGGAATTCAATATCGTCTTCGAGTACTTTCCATTAATCATAGGAAGTCATCCCCGTGACACTGTTCGCAGGGGAGTACTACTATACGCTTATGCCAGCAACGTAAACTTGTCTGAACGTACGCTGTATCTATTTTAGGCATCTAACGTATCCACGTATTTTATCTAGAAGCTTTTTTTCTTCCCTCTATTCAGCGACAATTCTACGTTGGCATGCCGTTTGAGAAACTTTTAAGCAGAGCAAAGAAAGCACGTGAATACTCGAAAGAGAAGTAAGGCAAGAAAGTAAGAAAGAGAAGAGAACGATGGGATAAAGCGATCCCTATAATTTCCAGGATAATATTTATTTGATAAGTATTCGCAAGTTTGCCGGGTGAGGTTGGTTTATCCGCTAGGAGAAAAAGTAATATTCTGGGGGCGTCCAGGGACGACCCACGGACCCTCGACGAGGACGTATCTATCGCTAGCTCGGTGAACTTCGCTTCTATTTCTACCGAAGAGAAGGGAGGGTAGGTGTAGGGGATGATGAGGAAAAGAAAAAGATAGAAAGATACCGAAGTAGGGAAGTGCTGAATCCCTAAAGATGTTTTACGAAGGTAGACAAGCGCCCCCTCGGTAGCCAGCCTATATACCTTTTCCTATACCCATGCGCATCCCCCAAGTCACTCCCTGCTCACACCCTCGAGCGTACGATCCTGGTTCGTCAACTCTAAGAGTTGGAGATACAATCAAAAGTTGCCATGACTACACATCCCGTGTCTCGGTGTGCCCGTGAGCTATGCTCAATATAAGGGAAACCTGCAAACACCCCTGATAATACGAGAACGTCTTTCAATTACGTCGCTGTACATTCAAGCCACTCTCTCATTTGCGTATACACATTGCACGTACATATACGCATTGCGCAGACAAGATACGCTTCCCGTTTCTATCCTCCATGGAAATTCGAAGACTACGCTAGAGCTAACGGAATATGAAATTTTCTCTGGATATTCTGCCTTTCTCTGGTACCTCATCTCTACCCTTTATTTCTCTCTTTATCTGTTCGATTACGAACTGACTGATACCTACTACTGTTCCGTTGGTATTTATTCTGATTAATGATTCCAGTCACTTCTTATAGGAATAACAGGAATTCTTGTCAAGGACATCGATTATTCAGCCTGAATCGTAGAAAAAGGAACCGTGACGAAAATTGCAAATTGTTTTGAAAGAATCGCGCTTGCTAATCAGAAAAATTTTTCACGATTCCGAGAATTAACGTTTGTGCATTCCGTGAATTCAGTGATCACGAAGATTGTTATAGCGTGGAGTGAACGTCGGGCCTGTCGCATCCAAGTGAAAAGGTTCCAGTGGAGCAAGGGTTTACCCCTCGTCGAAGATGGGCAAGAAAAGAGAGTGAGAGAGAGAGAGAGAGAGAGAGAGAAGAAAAAAAGAAAAGCATCGAGGAAGCCGTTAACCGTGTAGATCTCAGCGGACGGCCTTGACTGCTTCTGTACAAGGAATAGTTATTCTTTCCTCAAGAACATCCGGTGTACGGGACAACACTACTTCCGGGATAAATCTTACTGAACCTGGTTGCTGCCTCCTAAGCGCACGGCACGTTAGCATGATTGCTATAATGTAACTCGAGCGAAATTTGATTGCTGTTGCGAGTTTCACTTCGAGCGGCAACGAGCAGCAACGAACCAGCGCGTCTGGAGATTAAAAAGTTGTCAGGGCGTTTCTCTCTTCTCGTCCCCTAGGAAAGTTTCCTAGTTAGAATTTCGCCGAGTGCGTTTTCAAAGGAATCTCGGCGCCTTTACGTGAACCTCCATGGTATACAGCCAATACGTACATACCACTACCGCGGCACGAAAGTTACCCGAAGGTCTTACACGTTTCTATTCGGAATAAACGCACCGTCATTTTCCAGACGTAAAAATTCCTTCGAAAATTCTCGTCGTTAGGTTGGTATACCTACCGACTTAAATTTATGTCCTCATACTCCTGCGTAAAAAATCTTGTATACCACGGCAATCAAACCTCAACAAAATATATCCCTAACGAAGTATGACATTTTGCGCATATCTAAATTTTCAGAATCTCATACATAAATCTCAGAAATCAGTAAGTTTCAGGAACACAATAATTGTGTGGGGGAAAAGTAAAAAAAAATAGTAACAATATAAGGAAAAATCTAAGACTATTGAGACATGTGGAGCGAAAGAGCAGGAAACAGAATTCATCAAAATTCAAGGAAGATTCAGAGAATAAAGGAAGGGGTGAGAGAATGTGGTGACGGCGTGGTCGTAGAAAGGGAGGGGGTGACAATAGCTCTTTCCGTAGGTTGACTTTCGCGGTTCTCCAAGTCAAACACGAAGACGCCAAGTGACGTTATACATTTCGTGGGCGAAAAATGGGGGGTTCGTGTGGGGTGTAGGTGTGTACATGCGCGGTGAAAGAGGGGTGGTTAGGAAAGGTGCGAGAAAGGTATAGACAAGAGTTGGAGAAGAGAAAGAGGCAGAGATGAAGGTTGGCGAATGTAAAAAATGTATTTACCGTCCCAGTTTTCTCCGGTTGGCATGGCACGGCGAAAGCTCTTCAGTAAATCCAGCTTAAAGCAGCTGTGTAAACGTTGACCTATATTACAATCACGGCACCCAAGTACGCTCGGGTACAAAGTAACTACGTTCGTAGGTACCCGCCTGGCGCTTTGGTTTCTTCCAATTTTTCCACTTTTTTCTCCTGTTCTAGCCCTCCCTTCCTATGCCTTTCAACGAATCGCTTTTATTTTTTTTTTTCACTCGAGTTCACTGCGACTAATTTCGAAAGCTTTTTAAAGGCTGTCAAGCACGGTACGAATTTGGCCGGTTTACATATACGCATATACTATATCAATGGCCGCGTATGTTTTCTTTTAGTTGGCTGCGAGATAATTGCGTACGCCCCAACGCGATGCCACTAGTCTTCTTCTATTAAGTGTACGTAGCACGTAGGGGGATGTAACGAGCGCACCAGGACTAATCCCTGCAGCGTGCATCAGTCCAGGGAATAGCAGGGACGAGCACGTTATGGGGTAGACGTTACGCTATGGGGTCCTTTTAAACTAATGGTGAAACATAGGGTTGTTGCCTTTTATTCGAATTGCAAATAAAATGTGTAGAAATGTTTCCCTCTCGGTGTTGGATTCGTTACGTGAATACCGGGTGACGCTGTGTAACTGGTATATACCGTAAAAACTTGGTGTGTATGAATAAAAATGTAGAATTATCTCACTAGTGTGGTACCATATGTATATGTATTCGAAATCCAATGACAAGTTGAAAGAAACTGACGACACAAAGGATTCGAATTTCGTGGCATTAACGTGGACTGTTTTTCTCATCTTCTGGTCGCTTGGCACTTAAGCTCCAGCATCCAGCATCCAGTGTGCTTTCGAGCGGTGCGCGTTACAGCACAACCTTGAGTTCTTAGACCCGTAAATCCTTTAAGTGTCTCTCCGCTCTTACTGGCTAGGGCTCTCTCCCTCCTACATCTAAGAGGGACTTGCCCGAGTGTTGTACCATTTTTCTTTGCCTACATCTTCCGCCTCATCTGTATCGTCGGTAGGAACGGCCTTGAGGAGTCCCTCTTAGAAGATTAGACGATAGTCATCTCCATGATGGAGGAAAAGAGGTCGGAGGGAAAGATCCTACTAGGAACAAGAGACTCCCTTGAAGCGAACGGCACAATCGATCTTAGAAAGAGACTGTTACTACTACCCGTCTGCTTACTTACTTTCTTGCCCTACTGCTATACTGCCTATATCTACCGTTATTCTCGCGTCATTTCTGTGAATGGGACTTCATCAAGAAAAATCTACGCATAAAGCGTATCAGCTCATTTAACTCGGACACAAACCTCGATTAATTTCCCGGCAAGAGCCGAGAATCGTCCATTATAGGAATATCGTAAAAAAAGAACACGTAGTAGATGAAGAATTTTTTTGTTCAAAATAATAAAAAAAAATAGACCTGTAAACGTAGCTGTTGATAATTCCTTATTGAATTCTCTTCTGTTGGTATCAAATGGTATCAAGGCACTCGAGACTGGGTCCGGGGTTTGGTAGAAGTGTTATTTTGGAAACAGAATGATAAAAGCTCGATAAACTCTGGTCCATTGTAGGTGGGCGTTGGTATCACTTGAGAGAGTCCCCAGCCTTTCGTCGGCATTGTTGTGGGCTCAAGCACAAAGATTCTCTCCCCTCATGCTCTTCGTCCCTCGTTACTGTCACCGTAGGGATGGACTGTTGCTCCGTTTACGCCGCGTCCTCATCAGCGAACTGGCAACGGGTTTTCATATTGAAATCCGCTGGGTGTCTGTACGTATATCAATACTCCAGCCATCTATAGCATACCGAATGTCAAAATTATTCAGACCTCTATCTTTTATTCTTTTATTCTGTATTCCACTTCCATTCCTCTACACAGTCCCTCCAGGCCCTATCCCCCATAAGAAGCGACGCGACAATCATTCATGCGTCAAACGTACCAGAAGCCACGTGGGACCGGAAATAGGAAGCGGGTGAAATCATTGAAGGAAACCTAGGGAGCGACGGCAACGTCCTCGTCATTACCATCCAGACCTGAATCCAGGATTAATACATCAACCTAACCTAATCCCATATTCCCAGCAGATTCCACACCAAACCCCCATATCTACCCGACACATTTACGACTAAACGAAAAAGTAAAATTCTATTTTTTTTTTCAATCTCCCAAACACCCCTATTGCTCCAATCGCTTCGGAGAAGGGTTCACCGATAAATGGCACAGAGTCCAAAGGGCAGGATACTACAGCAGAAATTGGAGAATGACTCAGGGAGACGAGGGGCTTATACAGTGTGAATCAGGGAGAAAACAGAACAGCCAAACCAAAACCCAACCACTTGGGTATTCCGTGTGAGACGCACGGCGGTATTTAGGACTTCGCTAATGCATCTCGCGTATTTCCGAGAATTGTTGGCGCGTTTACTTTGCGCGAGCCCTACCTGCGGGGCTTGCTTCAGAGTTTATCCAGACTTTGGTAGAGTCACCGAGAGAGACGGGGAGCGTGTTGGCAGAAGAGGGAGGGAGTGAGTGAGTGAGTGAGTGAGAGAGCGAGAGGGGGGCTACGGGTGAAAGGATAGAAAATACGGGAAATCAGGTTGAAGGGGTAGCTGAGAGGTTACCGAAGGGATGGTAGTCTGAACCTGGTACTTATAGCGAGACAGCAAGGAGGGTTGAATGCTAAGCGTGGTTAGTCGGTTATGTGTAACACTTGGCTTCTTAATGAAAACCAGCGGCTCGGAAACATTGGGTTTGGTTTAAGGGTTCTTGGCAATTCAGTTTCTAACATATGAAAATGCTGCTTTTGCGTTGTTATCGTGGATTTATCAAACCATCATAATAATAACCGATCTATCATTGAATTATTGGCGATATACCTCAATGAAGAAAATCATCCTTTATAGTTTATCCTTAATCTGTCCATGAATAATACGACGCTCACTATATACGTATACCTAATCATTCGTGATAAAGCAAGAGAGAGAGATACTATACTATCTAATAAATCTCTTTCTCTCTTTATCTCTCGTTACCTCCTATATCCACTCTTATTGCCCCCCCCCCCCCCAGCCTTTTTACTTTCCACCTTTTATTTCATTCGCGTTCGTTTATTCTCTCAAAACAGAAGCTCCAACTCGGAAACTATATACATATACACATACACACACAGTGACTCGCAGCGATGCTGAATATTCATGCATATCGTTTCTTTAATTGATCCGTTATTCGCTTAGCCAGGGAGAAAACGAACGCTACGAAATAAAAGCCGCAACCAACTAGTTGGATCAACTATTAGGTAACAAAGTCAACACAGTACTCAAAGTTTTAATAGATATACGATTATTATTATTAAAAAAAAGACTATTTGTAGCAACAGCACAGTACTCAAGATGCGCCCGAATGTTTCTAAACACGAAAGCACATACCGGAAGTCTCGTTCGAATTAAATGGCCAACTATTTAACGCGATCGTTACGAGTGTATTCACGGTCATCATCATCCTCAGAACCATTATCACCCAGTCTGATAGGAGAGCGCGTGTAGTACCATCGTAGTAGTGAGTTAACAACCACCCTTGAAATCGTCTTCCTTTCAGGATGGAACATTAGATATCTACCTTATAGGTACGCACTATCATCACCGATACGAAGAGGAAGGAAGGGAGACCACCGAGAATTAATGTTCATTGATACTGGAGAGCCGTGTAATTCGATGGCGATTAACATTATCTCGTGGGGCCATTGTCGAGCAACGCGAACGCGTCGGCTATAGTAGAACAAGGTGGATGGGACCGTTCAATGGCCAACAACAAAACCAATAACTATTAATCGAAGCGCCACCGCACATTCAGCAAAGTCCGCGGATTCAGGGAGCTCCTCTCAACTCCGGCAAGTCCAGAGTGTACTAACGAGATGCCGTCTCTCATTTTCACCCCTTAAGCTTCCAACATTCTGTGGAGGCAGTTCAACCCTGTATCTATACCATGTACCTAACCCGTGGGATAGGGAATAACCAAGATCGAGAAACTGATGGCAGACTACATTGACAAAGCTGACGAGGAACCTTGAAAAAAAAATTGCGGTTATGGTCTACCTTGCAAGATAGTCTGCACGTGGCCAGTATTCACTTCCGGCTGTAATACTCGAGGATCTATTGTTTATTTTGTCCTTCGGCTACCTCTACTATACGTCCAGTATACAACGAGCGAACATCGCTGCTGTACACAACGGCGTAACACTATCCGTGGCTTGCCACCGCCACCCTTAACCACTAGGGGTAACTCGAGTCTGTTGTGTCTGTTCTCGTAGGTTCTATATGCCGTGGAAGAGTCACGGGGTGAGATATACGAGGAGCGAATATCCAGAAGGGGCGGTCTGGGGAAATTCTGGACTCTGTCCGAGGGTAACTTCGGCTCTGGAAACATGGTGCGAAAGTGAGAGCGACAGATGCGAAAGTAGGTAATGAAAGAGAGTCGAGAGACAAGGGTGAGGAGTGTCAGACGTAAGATATATAGCTGACAGATCACGAGGTGATGTTTCTCAAAATGGTAACGCTCTGAGTGAGGGATGCGTTAAGGACTCGTACCCGTAACGAAATCTACTAAGGGATGGTCTTTGCTTCCACGTTGCCGGAAGTGGGAAACGGAACGGCGACAAACTACGGCGATTTGCCTCGCTTTAATGCTTCGATCGATCGTTTACTTACGCTAGCTGCCATGAAGGGGTTAAGGACAGCGTGGCTAGCGGGGGATGTGGCTCTTCTACGCGACCCATCGCCTCCTGATGACCGTTCTCCCTTGTGACATCCTGAAACAGATTACTCATGGTGAATCGATGCTTTCCAATAGCTTCCTCTCGATCCTTTAAATCGCTCTGAACCTTTTACTTCTATCTCATGTATCTCAGGCACTGTACAGTACATTGGAGGAACGCTGGTAAAGTTTTACAGTATAACGTATACAATGTGTGTCTATAGAAAATTGTATATCTGTATATACCATACACTTGGAATATATTAGAACGTTACCAGAATTTCTGTACCATGCTATACGCGTAGAGGAAAATTCGTGTATTCTTCTAAAGACGTAAATACAAGATTTAAATAAAACAATGGTGGTGGGATGAGAGTTATTGAGAAATAATCCAATTTAATTTCGTATGGAAAAAAAATGTTTGACAAACAAATTGTATCTGCCATGAAAGTTTCAATTTTGATCGAAGGAAGAGTGGATGACAAAATGGATGCCGCTTGAAAATTTCTATCGCGACCTTTACGGAGCGGTAAGCGATGTCAAAAAGGTCCTTGTGAAAGAATCGATTTCGAGAAGCTCACCAAGGGTAACAAGCGTAGTATCCTACAAACGGCCAAAGAGGCCGAAAGGTAGTCGTAAATTAATTGAAAATAAATTCGCCGGCGTAATTGCACATTTTAATTTGAAGCTACGGTAAAGTGCTCTGCCCGCTGTCCCGGGGTTCTCGTGCGTCTCCTGCGTCTCTTGCTCATCCCTTCATTTGCCTGCCGCTTTAAGGGCGCTGTATTTTAGGCCACTGCGTAATTAAAAGAGTTAGGTCTTCATTCGACCGTTCACTCGCACTCCTGCAAGAACGCTGACACGGTAATAAAACGTAACGGCGCTTCGTTTCTCTTATTATAGAACGATTCGTATACGTATAACGACGTTTCCATTCCGTGAGGTATGCTGCGATGCTTTTCCAACCAAAATCCCAATACTAATATTGAAAGACCCGATCCTTTAAATTGTCCTTGCTATGCGTACCTATGTTCCCGAATCTCGTGTAAGCTTAGTCAGAAGCAAATTCTAAGCCCCACGCACATATGCTAACCCAAATTCTCTAGATTAACCAAAATTCCCTAGACCAAGTTTTTTTTCGATTTCTCCTTTCTAATAATTCAATTAATTAAAACTTTGAAAATAAATGAAGATTGGCGGTCGTCAATTTATTGGCAAAAATATAATTAAAAAAAAAGTAGCTCCGACAATCGATACTCATTGGTGCATGGAAAAATACCAAAGTGGTTAATCCAATCGAGGATCAAGAGTTTAGCCAATCGACAGAAATATCATTGTTTAATCCCATTCATAGATATCGCCACCCACGCTGGTGAATTAATCGAAGTTGCCCCTACCGAAAACTTGATACCTTAACCCAGCCAATCAAACTTTGAGTTCTGGTAATCCTACGCCAAACATCCCGTTCGCATGTTATAGGTTATGGTAAGGCGGTCCGTTTCCGCATGGAGTTTCGGCATGGTTAATCCGCAAGTTCCATAGAAACTGGCTAGGGGTGGTTTTGTTGTCGAGGTTGGTAAGCACGTGGCACTAGGGATGAGTATGAAGAAGATGCTTCTACATACATATCTCGAGCAAAAAAATCCGATTAGTTAAAGATACAATAAAGGAGATGAACGAAGAAAGAATCAAGGGAAAAATAATAAGGGTAAAAAAGACAGCAGGGTGGATACACATAAAAACTCGATGGGAGGAAAACCGCCGGAATCCAGTAACCGTAGTCAGCGATAATTTTACGAAAACTTTTCCAGCTCTAAATGGGACGAGTGGTGGGTACGCGGGGGTGAAATCGATTCGACGTCTGCTTTGCGCAGGGTGGGAGGACTTACGACCTAACCTCACCAGGGGGTAGAATCACAACGACAAAACCCGAGAGACCACGATTCGTGAATTACTCTCGAGCCATTAAGCGACTTAGCCTGAGTTAAAATTCGAACCGAAGGTTCCACATGTCTGACCACCAGCGCCATAGCGGTTGGTACTGGTACCTGCTCCATCTAGTTTACAGTATAGTCACTACTGAACATACTATAGATATACTACGCTAGAGACATAAAGAACGTGCACAGGCATACGGATGGACATATTGGACGTACATAAACATATAGACAGCGAAAGAGAAACAAAGACAGAAACATTGAATAACACGTGAATAGTACCGCACGCCGTAATGTTTCAGTCGAGTTTATCCGTCGCTGTTTTCAAGCGATCCACCCAGTGCTTTCGAGAAGATTTAAACGAGTCCGATAAAAACTGAACGATGAATTCGATAACCATTCGTTAGCTCTAATGAAAGGAGCCGAATCGAGCATACATATATATATCTAACTGACGTTTGATGCCATGCATATACTATGTATATCCAGATATAGGTATGTATGTACACCCCATGTATATTTTTTTTATCATTTCTGCACTCCTTGTCTGAACAGAGATATACCCACAACAGCAGAAACGTATTGTCGAGCCCGCAGACAGAGACAGATTTTGCGTGGGAAGCAGAAATGAAAGAGATTTCTCTCTCTGGACACTCTCCCTCTCTTTTTACTTTCTACGAACTCTCTTCCTTTCTTGATATTTTCCGCCCTACGTAAACGTCGAAAACAAACCCGTCTATCAAGTGCGATCCGGAGATTGGCGAGGTTTTTTTTCTTTTCGTTCCTTCCCCTTCCCTACTTTCTTACCCCCGAACCACTTGCCGCGAATGAGAAAGCTCCTGCCAGGCGTGGAGTATACAGATCTACATAGATATACTATATATGCGATAAATAAAGCATCTGGATAACGACTAGCGATTTTCTTAAACCTCAAGGTTATCCTCCAGAACACGAAACAGTTTCCGGTTAATGTTGAGTCCAGGAGTATAGGCACGATTCCACCCTGTATCTTTCTTGCGGAATTCCATCTCTATCCCCTATAGCTCTCTTACAGCTGTGTATATTCGCATTCGAGCACATGCATATGCTAATTTATTCCGTTCGCATTAGTATGTGTTTCATCCCTCAGCTATGCTTCTCCTACCAGTACCATAGTCAGTGGGTACCTTTACCTATGGCGGTACTGGTCGCGGTAGAGAGGGTCATAAATTAAATGATGTAAATGTTACGTCCACCCTCCGTCGTGGTAGAGACGCGGCCGTTATCTTGCTTTCTCTCTCTCACTCTCCCCCTCCCTCTCTCTCTCTCTCTCTCTCTCTCTCTCTCTCTCTCTCTCTCTCTCTCTCTCTCTCTCTCTCTCTCTCTCTCTCTCGCCTCTTTTTCTCTCTCGCTGTATTCTCTCGTAACAGAGTACTCCTAACTGATTATAATTATCGGAATGCGTCTGGCGATGAATTCACGCAAAACAAAATAATCCCCTAGAAACTATGTCTGCGGTGGCTGTGTATAGTAGGAAAATGCTTCCAATTGATTCTCACGTGTAACTATTACTCGGAGGAATTTCCATTGTGGATAGGGTGATAGCGAATTTCGTATGATCCTGTCGAGAAATCGACAGCTAGCACAGTCAAGCCATTGCGGATCTCTGAATTCTCTGACGAAAGCTCATTACGCGTGTTCTTGACCGCAAGAAATCATCCCCTTTGGCAAGCGTTAGTATTCCAGGCGTGAACTCTACGCGATCTAACCCTTTGAGCTATTTCGAACGAACATCCTTTGGTATTGAGAATATCTAAGCTACTGTGCACCTACAAGCTATAGTAAAGATTGGTTGGTACTTACTTATCGTATAGTATATCGAACCGTCGCATATTAGTTGTGGATACTGTTATGACGAATTGAAATCGATCGCGACGATTCACGCGTTTGGTAGCAACATCGCGCGAACGCTAAAGCCAAATCCCACGGGACAGCATAATCAATAAATTCGTAGCGGCGTGACCTCATTCTCTCTAGACCAACGATGTGTGAGGAGACGAAAAGCATCGCGACGACCGAGGCCTCTTAAGTGAGGGAAGAACGCACATTCGGTTCACGTCAATTGAGAATCCCTGGCGCGTCATTAAGCCCCGCTTTCAGTCGAACGACCGTTTACGTATTTGCGCGCGTGTCACTCACGGCTTTCGTGCTGGTGCGTTTTGTCCTGGCTCGACGTTCGATTTTCGAAGCGTCTACCATCCCTGTAAAAGTGCCAGACGGTTAATCGGCTACATACTCTTTTGTCCTTGTCGCGAGTTCATCCGCGTCCACCTCATCGTCGAGCATAAAAATTGCTGATCGTGTTTATCGGAAGTCAACCCAATTTTCTGCACAGTATCATTTTGCGTCGCTACGTCATTTCGATGACCTTTGTCGCCCTTGAATCTTCTCAATGAGAATAACGACGACGAGGTCGCGGTAACGCGATTACAGCCTTCATCTAGAGAAGCAATAAAAAGCTTCAAAGCTTCAACTGCATTCATTGTGTATATCATAGCTTAATTATGCTGATCCCGGCGTCGAACCTACTGGTCAAGAATAAAATGAATTTGACTTTATTTTTTCTCTCTCTTTCTTAGACAGGTACATAGGAATACTTGAGCAAGTTTAAAAGTAACGAACATGAACGTCATCTTCGTCGACTACCTAGTTCATCTATCTGTGGAACTACATCTATGGTGACTGGATGAGGTACTGTCGAAGCTTCCTTTCCCCAGGACCGGAAGTATAGCAGAGACGAGCATCAGAGTCAGACGACGAAGAGGAGCACGAAGAGGATGATACGAGGAAGATGAAGGAGACGGCGATGAAGGTGGTAAAGGTAGAGGGTCGAAGCGTTTACCGCGACCACTGAATATTCAAAGTGGTAACTGGGTAACATTCGTTTCTATAAGACCTCTCTCGCCTCCTCAGACCTCATATACCTTCAGGGCGATGCAAGACGAGGTATTATACCATTATTATATTATTATGCAGAATATATCTACATTATATACAATATAACGGGCGTCTTCCCGTTTGTCTCCAGGCGTATATAACTTGTAAACTATCTACCTATCCCTCCCTAGACGGGACACAGTACAATTGTGGTTGCCTTCGGTTTTGTCAGAGAATATTGCGGCTAGGCTAGGATTCTAATGTCAGATGATATTAAATTACGTTACACCCACCACGGGGTGGATCTGACGAGGAGGGTAAGGATGAGGGGTGGATGGCGAACGCGTTAAGACATTAAACAACGAATTGCCACGTTTTATTTCGGTAATTCTCTTAGTCACGGCTTAATTAAACCAGCCAGCAAATCACGCTGACGTGATCCATGTGAAAATTGCTGAAGAGACTGTATATTATGTACGTACGTATATGTGTATATATATAGTTATCCTCTTTAACTTTCTGAAATAACGGTAATTCCAAATGGAGTAACGAGATTCGAAACAAGTGGCAGTTGTCCGTTTCTACTAATTACTTTTTTCCGTTTCTACTGATTTTAACCCAAACGAAGGTTAGAATCGACTTACAGTCGTACACGGATCTTTCTGTTATATAACGGGCGAAGTTCTAGATGACTTAGCAAATCCTGTAAGAAGATAGTTGTATATAGTAATATTCCTTGCGCAGTATCAACTCTATCTGAGAAAGCCATAAACTCTTGTGTGCAATAGTAACTTTTTTGTGTGCGTTGTCATCGGTCATAGATAAAACAATAAAGTTAGTCAAAGAAGAATCATGATGGCTGACACTATACTGTGAAAATAAAATATTCGCAAACATTGCGAATTCTATCTCGACCCTTACTATGGATCGTGTGAAACTCACGTGAAAGCTCCGGGCAACCCACCTGCTTATGTATGCAATCACATATGTACAAAGGAGAAAGAGAAGAAAGAAGCCAGACAAGTTCGACTATCGTATGGGGAAAAGTCAATGGCGTCCAACTGGCTGGGTCAGTCGGTACAACTTCGGAAACATGACGTGGATGCTTTTGTCACTGAGTTCAGCCACTGTTTCTCTGCCCCCCCCCCCCTTTCTCTTTCACCCTCTCTTAGTCTAACTCAGAATCTCTGATTCGCATATAAGTTTTACATGCTATAAATATATATCCTGCGCGTCGATGACTCACGACTTCACTAAGGAAACAAACAAAATCTGAATATGACATGAGTTGTCAGTATTCATTTTACATATAAAAAATAACACGGCAAGAAAATTTTTATTGAAAGGAATAATTATCCCATTAACAATATCAATAATGATACATTCTGCCTCCAGATCAATTATACCTCATATACGTTCCTGAATACATTTGGAACGGTTTCTATATTCTCAGTCCATTTTGTGCGGCCATGCTTTTTCTTCTGCAAAAAAATATTTTGCGAATACACCTAATATCTGTACCGTACGAGCGTGAGAATGGCAAGAAAGCGAATGTCTCGTGGGACTCTCAAAAGGATAGTGCCGATACGAAGCGACAAATTTTCAAAGACCAGAGATTACGTCGAGCGTCAAAGAAAGCTACGAAATAAACCCAACCAAGCGTATCTAAACAGGTAGTCATACTCATAGCCACACGGACATAAAAAAATGTCCAATTATTAATCCAACTAAATTTCAAAGAATTCTCAAGTATCTAACAGCCACAATAAACATATCTAAAGAAAGCATGAGAAAACCCAGAAACAGCTTGACGGTTAATGCCCATCAGAGACGCTATTGTCGTCATTAACAGAAACGCTCGATGCTAAGCTTTAAACTCAATATGAATACACTGGAGCGTGGCGAAGCTCTTCCCGTACATCTCCATAAATTCGCAAGAGTTTCGCGTCAGATACTCTAAGAGTATATCGTGGTATCGTTAATGGAAGCTCGTTACACTGGTAGATGCTTGGTATCTGTACTGTGTAGGATAAGGAAATCCCTTAGAGGGTTGAAAGTGGGAAATGGAAAGTGAGTGAGAGAAGGTGAAGGGTAGGTGGTCCAGAGGGAGTAGGTAAAGGACCAAAGTCCTGCGTATAGCATAGGGAATAAGTATAAAGTAAAAGAAGAGGCTGAGAATAAAACAGGATTGCGTTCGCGGAAGTGAAAGAGGGGTGAAGAGCGGGAGGATAAAAAAGAAAGAGGATGAAAAGAGAATATGGGAGGGTTCTCGAATGCGGGTTGCATCACTGAGATGCAGCTTCAATATTGATATGCCAGATTGCCTGCTGCCCGCGGCGGCAGGATCGGATGGAATCGAGAACGTGAAGAACTTCGGCGCACGCGGAGGCTCTCTTGCAAAGCGTGCGAGACCTCGAATGAAATTGGGCGAGATATTATTGAACACCGGGTATATGGGAGAGGAAGGAAAGGAGGTTCGATTCACCCGACGGGAGTAAGAATAAAGCGAGTAGGATTTCTCCTGAGGGAAGGGAAGACGGACGGCTTCCTCTTCTACTCACTGAACATGAACGGATACTACCTATAGTATAAATAGATACAATATACTAGTTATACACACTTTCGGATAACTCCTGCAGAATCTTCCTAATGTTCCTTTTATCCTATCGTACAAGGATTAATGACAATCGATCCTTTCGAGAAGAGATTCCGAGATTAATTGCGAGAAACTTCTGCAGCGGCGTGGCTGGGGGGGAGGGGGGGGGGGGGGGAGTAATAATTGATTAGTCCTAAAGATTATCTTGACAGTCTTCACGAAATTGTCATAGTGACAGCAGCGCATTGTTCTAACTATACCTATATCAAATGTCCCCAACCTGTCCTACGAAGGACTTCACTTCTCGAACGGAATAACGAGCTGCTATGTTCTACCTGAATTTCAGCTTGTTCGTTGATGTAAGCTGAACGAACTTGTATTGCAGAGACAGATTGACGGACAGCTGGTGGTCCGTGACGTAACCACCTGACATCCTTGTCCGATCGGGCTGACATACCCTGGGGATCATACATACGAGAGTACATACTCACGTAACAAACTAGACTTGCGTGTATATACAGGGTGTTCGAAAAGAACGAATATCTCAATTGTTCATTTATGTATATATTTATATGCATTATTACGCATACGGTACTTCAGTTAACGCATAAAAGGGCTGATATATCGCATTTTGGGAAATTGAATGTGAACTCCGCGTGAGAAATCAGATTCCACATCTGCGGTCGATAACTAAATATCAAAAGGCCAATCAGTGGGATCTGGTTTCTATCGCATAACGGTCCTCGGAAGCGGCTATCTCGCATATGGGTCCCAGGTTTAGGGAAAGCGAGATGAACCTTTCAAGGGGATACATGTATAAAAAATTGTACTTAGGCAATAGTCTTGACCGTTAGCGATTTCACTCAAGTGCACATGTGCATCCATAGCGGATATTCCTGATTTTACGACTTTTCGCCGAAACTCTTACCAGTCTCCTAATCCAACCCCATAGCCATCTTAGTCCACCAATCCCGTTAAGTAAATCCTTCACCCCCTATATAAAACATCCCCGCCAAAAACTTTAAACCAATGACCCGTCTTCCTTAGCTTATTATACATAATTTTCCTAGAAATCCTAAACATTGACCAATAGCAACCATCTTCCAACATACTCCAAAAATCCACCCCCGTAAGCTAACGTACGCTAATTCCACCCTAGACTCACACTCATTATCCGCTTAGCAGCCGCCTTAGCAATAACGCTTCTCAAGTTGATTATGCTACCATTTGTAATTGCTTCTTGTATTTCACTTCGTGTTTCTTCAGAATTATCTTGTTTTACGTAATAAATTTGTGTTCTAGTTGAGTATTTCAGTTCTATTATTTCGTGTCGGTTTTAGTCTTTTCATTTCATCGTCATTCATTTTATCTGTATTAACTGAGGGGGCATCATCTTCATCAGCGATCAAAGGTAAGCAAATTATTATTTCTTTGGTGGCGGAAACCTTTCATATTTCCAATTATTTCTCCTGGTGGCGGTATCCATTTGCTTAGCATAGTTCAAATCATCTTCACATCATACATCCCATATTCATTCTTCCCGCAGTACTTAGCATAGCCCGATCCCGAGTAAAGTGCGCAAGCAATGACTCAAAACAGGGCAACTTAATAGTGTATTACGGTTCGGTAAAGGCACCAGACTAGGTAAACTGGTCTTCTTTCTGGTTGGGACGTAACAACTCGTAGAAAGTAAAATGGCAACCCTCCATCCGCTACCCTTCAGGTACTTCGGTACCGGAGAATGCTAGACAGAATGGATCTATCGGACTAGGGAAGGTCGACAGAAATTTCCGGTATAGATATGTCATACAATATGTATAGATATGTACATACAAAGAGAGAGAATAGATTGGCGCATAAAACATTCGAAATGCAGGAACCGTCCGGGATCCTTGCGTTTCCGGTATATTTCGGGTTTTGCGTGGATGCACGTACGAGTGAACGCAGCGCTACGCCACGTCAGCTCAGCAAAGCATGCACAACGGCGGATGACACAGTGTCACGTGCGGTTGGAGTTGCATACGAAAATGCAATTACTTTCCAGGCCTCTGGATATTTTTACCATTTCATTTCGTGGGGCATACCGCGACCCAAATTATTCCTCTTCCTCTACCGCAGCTTCCGCCTCGACCGTTATATATAGTACCAACCTATGCCCTATGACGCTATGACGCTGCCGCGAATGCAATTTCATCCTTTCGTTGTTTTCCCTAGGGTATTCATGATAAGAGTGAGTATGTTGGAGAGAGGATGAAACCAGGTTTAGGTTACGTACCTGCCTACTTACCTACCTGACTCGGTATCGTAATAAGTAAACATTTATATATCGTCATGCATGCACGCACAGTTTCAGTCAAGCGGTTAGCAGGAGAACCTCGAAAACATTGCGCAAGTCCACGAATAAACGGGAATGATAATTTATCCATGTTTCAGGCGCTGAATGAGGATTCTGCGTGTCCTGGAAGATCTTGATTATCTCAGGATGATCTTAGTGGACGTTATAAATTGTCTTCAGGTGACATACACGATAATCATGATACAACCAGTGTATAAAATAAATAAAAAATATCGATTGATGAAATAAAAATGCCGGCCACGGGTAGCTAACCCTGACTTTGTACAAGCGAAAGAATCATAATACCAGGAAGTCCCAGGGTGACACTTGGGCTAGTTCGGCAGGTTGTAAGGGGTTATAGTGTGCAGTATAAAACAACGGCAGCGTCGCAATTAAATATGCAAACTACTTCTCGGTTACCCGGGTAACATCTGCGCGAAAATCCTTTACTTGGCAATCCAACGGCACACCGTGCCACCACTATCCTCACAGCCGTAGGGTGCAGCGAGCTATCTTGCCCGGCAATATTTCACAATTTAGCTTACAAATTGCTCTCGGAAATATGAATGGAAATATTACGTCGCGTCGGAGAAATTCGTCGTGCGGTTAATTCATTCGGCGGCCATTAGGAGAGATGCGCGGGAAAGGACGCGTTTCAATTACTTGGGGAAAGCAAGAAAATAACTGACACGTTATTCGTTCATTAGCACGTATATGTCCACCCCTCTGCATATCCTCATATGGTTCGCTTACTCATTTATTTCTTTCTCCTCTCTCTCTCTCTCTCTTTCTCTCTCTCTCTACTGTAGAGAAATACATAAAGCCCCAAAGTGTAATACTCCTTGTTGAATATATATAGTGTTATTCAGAACTATTGTGCCACCTGAAGTTGGTGCGTTCATTTGATTTCTATCAATTCCTATGGTGGAACCATCTTCAGCTGGCACAAAAGCTCTGAATAACAATATATGTAGAATGACTCCAAAAAAAAGTAACAAATTAAAACAATCTAATCCGTGCGATCCGGACGCAGAGCATCGATGAACAGTCGTTTTTACGTTTCCCATGATCAGAAATGATATGAATGGAAGCGAGGCGGGAAAATAAAACGAAATTCAAACTGTTACCAGTCTGACACGCGCCAAATCGCTTCTATTTCGAATCAATGACGATACGATAGATCTTTCCGGACACAAGGAACACGCAATTGAACCGTGTACATCCAGAAAAGCAGGGGTAGTTCGACTGAGGGAAGGTAGGACGCGTGCAGGAAGGTGTGGGAAGGTGGGTATGTGTAAAGGGGCAGCCAAAGGGAGGTGGCGTCGACCTGTCCAACGTGCGGTACACAGATGTGGTCCAGGCAGTAGTACCCAGCCCGACCATTGTGTATGGGAGCTCGTGTACCGCAAAATGAGACACAACCGTCCACAATTCCATTTCATTCGACGCAAGCCATATCACGGTATGGGACTGAAACTATATGGCGGTACTCGGGAAAACGGCCGTACCGAGCTGAATCCAAAATCCGAGCGTAGCCCGCCATGACTGTAAACGTAAACGACGTGCACGGAGGCCATTAGGCACGCACAATGCTTACAAATAGCGCAAACCGGCTGCAAAATTGTCACTTTATTTCGACGTTGACCTATGTGCGTCCAGGGTACCCTGTTAAGGGTACGGCACTGAAAGCTCAACAGTGAACGTAGTGAGCACTACGTTCAAGCCAGGTATAACACGGGAGACTAACTTACAGAGTGTTCCAGTTACCGAAGCTGATGCTCGATTGAGAGGTTAGGGAAGAAGGACTCTATACAAATAGAGTGTAAGTGGTTACCATGGATAGACTATAGGGGATGCGCAAAACACAGAAACCGTTACGGTTCAACTAGTCACGCGTTATTTTGAAAAGATTCTCTATAGTAACTTGCACTGCTCCAAGAGGTAGGTTGAACTAGTTGGATACGTAGGTAGTATAGGTAGCTAGCTAGGATACCTACTCAGAGTTCGGAAACTCCATCAATTCGGGAACGAGCCAATTGATGCTCGAGATTTCGCTGAATTTGGGGGAAAAGCGACTAAGATTGGAAAGTCTTTTCGGCTTGCCCGGAAATGGGCTAACTTCGTGATCGCAGCTGAGACATCGTGAGAAGGCACGCGTTACCCATTGTACCTTATGGGAAAGAAGGGCCTTATCTTTATCCGCAGTCAACTTACAGTACGTATCTACGGAATGTAACGGGACAGGGGCGTATTCGTTACTGACTATATGGGGTCCCAGGTTGCTGAGACGATTAAACAGGGAATGGGAGGATCCTCCAATGATTGGCTACAAGGAACTGATTCGCTCATCCCTCTCACTCACTCCCACACACCCTATACCTTCTTCACTCTCTAACTCACAGACTTCACTCATATAGAGTCTATAGCACATATACAGCAATCCTGAAACGACAACTTTTAAACCGATTTCCAACCTATGGGTTACCATATATGGCATATATATATGTATAATTATCCAAGGATCATCGACCTCACCCAACAGACAAGGAGCCGCAATGCGAAATGAGTAATTAGGATTCCATAATTTATGTGCCCCTGCGAAAAGTAACGGCACGTCAACCTCAGCATCAGGTGGAATTAATTCTTCCTGAAGGCAGAGGGTAACGCTTGTTAATCACACTATCACTACGTATTAACATTACCGGGTTAAATTATGCCGAGCTTTCGCAGTCCTTCATCCTAAGGAATGCATTGGTTACCAAAAGGGGACACCAAGTGATCTACTACCCGGTGCATTGGTATTCTACATTACCACCTAAGCCGATGTATGTACCTACGTGTAGCATGTATCTAACGTATTGGTAGTACCATAGTATGGTGTAGTGCTCGTACGTATATGCATATACGTACATGGATGATATATATCGCCTGGATGATATATGACTCCAGGTCCAACTATTTGCCGGGAAGTTTCCCCCACTCTGTAGTCACGTTCTATATACAACAGGAGTGGGGGTAGTTCGCAAAATTCAGGGCGGCTTTCCACCAAATTGTTTTGTTTCTCATATTTCATTAGTCACTGTCCACCACGTTCTAGAGCACTCCTAGTCCTTTCCTTTTGCCACCGCGTTGTCGTACGGAATTTCGGGAAATCGATGATACGGAAATGAAATCCAAGATGGAATATTTGAAGGTACAATTGTTTCCTTCAATTCCGGAAGAGAAAAGTGTCGTCAGGAAAATAATACTAAAGATTCTTAACAACGAGAAAGTCAAGAGCGTAACGAGTATTTATAGTATACGTATGTATGTACACAATTCATTCTCAGTTTCTTTGAATGATTCTGACATTTTCGTGGTATCGCTTTCCGCACGAGTAGATTTATTTTGTTCGCGACTTCGCGACTTTCTTTAATTAAGTATTGTACTCGAGCATTTTCCAAGGGGGTGGGACTGTGCTTACAAGAACTCTTGCAGGAGCGATTGAAAAGAAGTAACTGTACTGTACTAAAATGTACAGCGATAAGTAGAGTCGACCCATTATACCTAACCTAACCCGTCGCTTAAGAGAAATCCCGAAGAATACAAACGACACGGTAGAAGAGCTAGAAACATCTATCCTAGATAGTCAGGCCGATATTGACGTGAGATTTATAAAGTCCTCGAACTGGTCACGTTCTCCACAAGCATAGCGTGGAAAGTCTACCCGGGTGGGCCGTATGCTCGGCTCATTTCTCACGGCCACTCGGCCGTAGATCGTGGGGCACTTCGCGTTGCAGAAATTGGAGTGCAGCCTGTTCACCGGGTCCAGGAGGAAGTGAAGTTGGAGTTAAAGGTGGCATTCAACTGGCGATTCGGCCAAAAGAAGAGAGGGAATAAAAGTCAAGAGAGAGAAAGAGAGAAACAGTGTTATCCTGGATTTCGACAGGACGTAAACCTACATTTTCCATTGACAGACCCCAAGCACCCTGGGATTGTAAATGCCAGACGCGAAAGTATCAAGGTGCAACGTAATATTTCCCGTCTACGTGTTCGAGGTTGTAGCCGACCTGGTGGCAGGGAACGATACCCACCCTGGTATGTTCAGGAGTCGGGGTTCGTACGCTTCACGATGAGACGAAGATGTATGTCAATTCCACTGTGATGTACGGCCGAGAATGGAGCATAAATATCTCTTCCCGAAGCTGCCGGTACGATAAGGCACACACAGCATCCTCCCTTTTCATCTTACTGCCCTGCCTATACACTCTCGCTCACTCATCCTTCTTCCATCTCATTCTACCTCTATCATCCTTGTACTCATCCTCGTTCTCCTCCCTATAGCTACCTACCTCACCTACCTACCTCTCGGAACCTACGTGCCACTCGTATACAAGGCATAACCAAACCCATATCCATTCCTAGCCACGTTATGCGAGATACTAAGTTACGCCCGTGTCATCCTGGGTGTCGCCGATATTTCAGATTTACACCGTTTGAAAAGAATATTTTTTGTTCCTTCTCTTTCCCCCTCCCACTACTTTCTATTTCTTTTTCTCTTGTCAAATTCCGCGATTTACCCATTCCGCCTCCCCCCTCCCTCCACTCGGGATGCTGGAACATTCGTATAGGGACGTTTGGCTCCGATTCTGCTAGTCAGACGAAAACTCAAATAGATTCGGAAAATAAAAAGATCTTTCTTTTATAAAATATTACATGTCTATGGAAATATAAGTAAAAGGTACGTATAGCTGATAAGGTTTTGCTTTTATGCGTTTATAATGTTACTTTCAAGTGAGTGACAGTTGGGAGATGAAAATGGATTGGTGTAATATTTGATCTATTTGTGATTACTTTTTATATAAATGCGACGGATCAAGCTTTGGTATTATTGTTGATAATAATTATCGTGAAAATTATACAGACAAATGTTAAATAATATATAACTCATAATATTGTACGTGACAGGTGGTCGCAGGAGAATTTGAAAACAGTCAATGCCACCTGGCTTGATTCGCGGTTGCAACTTAAGAGCCGGCGTAATGCAAAATGGCACACAATGGAACGACTAATGAAACTAATTATGAGTTTCCGATATTAGTTTCCGAGTCGTGTCGCCTACGCAGGACAATAATGGCGTCGACCTATTGCCTTCGTGAAAACAGACGAGACTATAGAGATACATTCATAAGAAAGTTAGTCGCCCTTTGTCGTAGCCGCAGATTGCAAATTACCAGACGTCGTCCGACGGCCGCAACGATGCGTTACTTGCGATGTGTAGCCTGCAGAATATTCGTCCCACGGTAGACGGACGTCACGATGTTTGACGTGGTATTGACATATCGATTTTACAAGTATCAAGAGCTAATTAAATTGCAGTTAATATATGGGAGAAATTGTAACGCTGATGCAATATATAATAATAGTCACGTGATAAATATTGAAGAATATATATTACATACGGTATATATATACAGTGCTTTGAATTAAAGGACTTTTATGGGTATCCACTTGAACGCAACTAAAACGCAGAAACCTTGACAGAAATTAATGGCGATAATTTCAAAATCCCTGCGCGACCTTATTGCCCTACAGCGAGACCGGATATGCCGGGTTGGAGAGTCGAATGAAATTTCCGCGTCGAGTAAATTCGTTGGGAATGTTTTGAAAAGTTTGTCCCTTTATGCGAACGGGGAGGCCAACGTTGGTGCCATGGGAATACGACGAGGCCGCAGAGGAACCGGGACGAATAAAGGTGCTTGACTGAAAGGGGGTAGAGGTAACTGTTTTATTTCACATATTATTACAGCCTTATAATTTTTCCAGGGCGCTAAATTTATTCATAGCGCGGCTAACCCTGTTACGGCGTTTTACCAAGCACGACGACGCCGCGAGGATAAAGGGCCATTTCTCATCCAAATGCTTCTAACTTTTGCGATTTTTCAGTTCACTTCGACTTGGCTCACCGCGAGCACCATGGGATTTCGTGAGCTACCTCGCGGCGTCACGGCGCCTCGACCTGTACATAGAGAAAGGCAAACTCGCATTTACTCTAAAGCATAGAAAGAGAAAGAGCTAAAACATCCAGCGCTTCTGTAACACGTTGAATCCGCTTGATTTCTCTCCGGGATTCATTAATCGCGTGAAAAGCTCCCAAAGCGCCGGCTGCATCTCTAATCCAGCACCGCGACGGAGTTTAACGTCTCGAACAAAAAGACACGTGATTCGACGCGTTAGCACTACGACGTCGGAAAATTCCGTAGACGCGAACAAGGACGATTTCTTGCTATTTGGTAGTCAGGATCGCTTCGACTCCCCTTAGTAAGTACTTGGAGCGTTTCCATTCAAGTATTCACAAAAGACGACCTTGAAGACTGAACCTTGAAACAATAGAAGAAACTCAAAATTCTGTACCCTTGGGTATTGAATTCAGTCGAGTTGCTAAGATCATCATTTGAGACGAGTTTCAGGGGGGACTCTTATACATTGTATGCCGTAAAATTTGACCCCTCGAAATGGCACTGATATCATATACGAGTATATCTATAAGGTTATACGCGCTGGCTGACATGTGCACGCATATGCAGCACGTACAGTACAGCCATGGCTAGATAGGACTATGGTGGAACATGGTGGGTTGTGTCAAGCAGTATATACCCTGCAGGCGACATGTATTATTCAGTCTGACACTTGTGCGACGCTAGGGAGGATCTATCTGGGAAGATGCCGTAAAAATAAATATACGCTGTAAACGCGGACCGAAATATTATTTCTTACGATACTAAGTGACAAGCTGACGGGCGTTCGGAGATATTCGTACTCGGGGAGCGATAATGGCCGCGTGAATAATGTAAAAGCAGTCGTAATTCGGCCTAGGCAAGCTGCTAAATCCGTTATGTCACTCGCTCGTTTCCACCGCGAAGTGTCGTCTCCTCTTACAGGGTAGATTTCATTATGTACGCACCAACGCCAAATCGAGTATCGATCACATCAGCAAAGTCGCATTCTATATATATATACACACGTACACACACACACACACACACACACACACACACACACACAAACAACACCCAATAGAACTCAATGTCTATATGTTCATTAAAATCCTGAATTAATTCTCTTTTATTCTGGCTACGTTCAGCTGCAGGAGTAACCATGGTGCATATACGTAGTCGGCAGTCCATTCATTCAACTACGATGTGGCGATTCATTCAAGAGAATATACTATATAACGTGGGAGAAGAAGGTGGGAGTCGCGACGCTCAGAGACGCCGAGATAATATTAGCTGTATCGCCAACTATTACGCGCGTGCTTTCTAATAGCCCGCCATTAGGGATAATGAACGTAAATTATGCGTAACGGGCCATAATTAAAAAGAGCGTTGATGAACGACAAAGGTAAATTGAGCGTGGCGGACGGACGCGGTGTGCTGTGATACGTTGTGCCTCTTTTTCTCTTTCTCTCTCGCACTTATTCTCTCTACGATAGGAAAATCCCAGGAAAAAGGGTATAACACTTTCACGGCCATTGGAAGCCTCTCTGCCCCTTTCCATTCTGCTACCTGACTCCTCCGCATGGGTGAAAGGTCGTCGGGCGCATCCACAACAGAGCGCCGTCGTTATTAATAAGAACAAACGTTCAAAAACAAACGTTCAAACAAAGAATATTATTTTCTGCTTGACTCGGAAAGTGGTCGCGTCCTTTTGTACAGTCTACGAACAACTTGAACGTAGCCATTAATCCATTGACGTTTCCTCCTGCCAACAGGTACTCGCACGACAGTGAGCAGCATTCTTTAAAGAATTGAATGGTATTTTATGGAATTTCAATTTTAGGTGACTATGGCATACTGTAGGACCGTAAGGCACTTGGCCCCTCGAGATGAAACAGATATCGGATCGTGACCATATACTACAGTATACATAGATAGAGAGCTTTAGAGACTCTATGGTTTTATAGTGCCCGACGGAGACGAGTCATATCGTGTGAAATATCTCAGGCCGATAAATCTTCTCTTCCTTGCGAGAGTCCCTAGAGTCCAGGGCCATCTGGTGGCAGCGGAGCAGCAGCGTGCCAAGGCGCGTCTTAAAGATTTTCCAACGAATGGTTATTACGGACTTTTCAGTGCTCGTATTGCAATGAGCCGTGGTCCAGATCTGGATGGAGGATTGGAATTGGTATGAGGGAGTTAGCTCAATGGATTCAATGTGGCTTCATATTTTCTATTTCCCGAGATAACCAGCGAACCAAGCTAGCAAGCGCTACGGTCGATATCCAATATCTGTTTGCTAATATTTCCCATATGGCTGCCACGGGCTCTTACCTCTTACCTATATATATATATATATATATATTCGTCTATAACCTAGCTTGGCCGTACCCTTTTACACCCCTTTACCACTCACCCTTGGCACCCCTCTTACACCAGCATCGTATCGACATGCCTCAACGAGCCGTCAATTGCCACGAGGAAGGAAATACTTCATCCATTCATTTTCCACGAGGCAAATTCATGCCGTGCGTCAACACACCGCACGACCTGTGGTTACCTATATGCAAATTATGAAGTATCAGCTTCTTCGCTAACAGTTTGACTTGGAAACTTAATAAACTGGTGTACCCAGGATCTACAAGAGTATATAGAATAAAATTCTGTGATTTCAAGTAAAATGAAAAAGTATGACGCAACATCCATAAAAAAATTACCTGTAAATGTATCTAGCTAGCGGTACATCATTTAAGTAGAGAATCGCCGTAGCCTGCACGACCCCTATTTAACCGCGAGTAAGAAAGTTAGATAGCTCAGGGAAGCGTACAAGTAAATAACAAGCAAGAAGAGATATAGTTGTGCGGCAGAGTCTGTAATTAAAACCAGTTGGTATTTACTTGGGGGTAATGAAGGGGCAAACACACAGTTTGTCTCCGTTAGTTGTATCTATCTAGCTATACCCGCCTACCTAGTGTATCCACCACCTTCGTCCTTCAGCTTTCCCAGTATATATACCTATTCGGTCCATGGGAAAGGAGATGGCTGACTAACGTAGTCGCGCAGAAGCTTTTCAGCTGAATACGAACAATTTCTCCATGGAATCACCAACAATTTCGCATACAGGGATCACAGCCAAAGCGCCATGCTTCAGCCGGAAACGAGCGCCTGTTATGATTACGAGCAATCGTTATCCACATTTTATTGAAGAAAGTGCCCATAGCAACCCTTAAGAAGGCCACCCCCCGTTCCAGCGAAGACACAAGTGAAACGTATCGCATTCCGGAAACGGAAGTCGGAAAGCTCAAAAACATCATAAACATCCATCGAGATATTCGACATTTTTCGAATCTCAATTCAATTATCCATAATCGATATTTCGATTGAATATTCCGTAATAGTGATCCAAGGGGAGGGGACGATGCCCGCGACCGTCATGGAGGCGGCTCGTTCTGGATATCGTTAGGCTTAACGACCGACCATCGATCAGCGAAAAGTAAAATCCTGCCGCGCCATTATTCTCTCGCAACGGAGGGGCAGGAAACGATGCGGAGGAAGCGGTCGTTTGACTGGACACGTACGAGCCATTCGGAATGGACAATGCGAGGGACACCACTTCATGCTATTCGTAGCTACCTCATGTGTGCCCATTTCATCCCCGAAAGGCGTTCGTATATTTCACTCTATAGAATCGCGTGTGCGTAACCGTCAACGCATTGATTTCCGTTTAGGTTCGTTGTGACGGGTGACAAGGGAGATGGGGGGAGTGGGAGGAAGTTGTTCCTCAGTGTGTCCGCGAGGGCACGCATGTGCGCCCAGCCTTTACGCACGTGCCTCTACCTAGTGCATATATATATATCATAGAGCCATATATAATATATATAGTACATACGTGGTTACCAAGAGCGAGAGTGAGAGGAAGGAAAAGATGAGAGAAGGTATACACGTCCCACGCAACCCTCAAACCCTCCGCAAAAGTGCGTGTGATCCACCTAATCCCTTATTCCACGCCACGATAGATTGATATCGGCCGCTCAGGCTGACACTCCTTTTTTTTCCTCTGAAGGCACAGACGCTACCATCATCGTCACAGTCAAGCCTACCACCATATAGTGCCGTTAGAAAAAAAAACTCCCAATACCTCCAAGCCACAGCATCCTTCAACGATCTATCTTCAGGGATAGACTGTTTGAGAAGAGTATAATATTCTGGACCCATGAAGTATATGTTTATACCTAATTCCACAGTTAGTCTTGCGCAGTAAAAGATCGCAAAGATGTAGACAATGCCTTACGATCAGTCTGCTTTATTTCTAACAGATATATGTATATTGCTTGTAACTAGTTAGTATATGAGACAAAAATAATGGGCTGTAATGGGAATAGTATGTAGGAATAGTACATGGTACATAGAATGACTATTAGATAGCTGATCAACTAGAATCTATTGTTTGTATACTATAGTGGGTAAACTTACTACAGGTTGTTAGGGGACGGGTGGACGTATAACCATCAGGTAGATATAGGGCTAGGTATAATGTCCTCGTTACTGGCTATAAATTGTGGAGAACGAGCAGAAAGTTGGACCGGTACTCGTGTCTTTCGAAGTCCGATGAAGTTTAAACGGACTACTTAACGAGGATTGGAAGGGTAGAGGACGGCGTACGGATGGACCACGGGTGTATAACAATTGGACGACGGCCATCGTTTGAGCGACAGCGCAGATGCGGCAAAAATATTCACAATTACGTGTCACGCATCTATAGTTGCTCGTCTGCCGCGCCTGTGAATAATAGATAGAGAAGCCCCGCGGCTTTCTCGGAAATTCAACTGGTCCAGAAATTGGCACAAGGTTCGAAACGGCCATCTTACCGACGGACGCCATGCGGTTTTCCATTGCTATTTTTGTTACCGACCCGACGGCAGACGTCGATCGCGGAAGCGACGGAGACTCAACGACAGTCGCTAAAAAAAACTTTAATCATTCCCCCCCTTTTATTTTCGGGTGAGACTACCCCGCGATTCTTATACATTTTTTAACGTATGACGTATCTTTATGTATTTATGGCGTGTATGTAATGTAACGGTTATTTTTAGGTTGTCTTGCAATTTTTTAAATGGACTATGATATTTTCTTCGTGTCTTTTGATTAGATGCGTTTTAAACCGATGCATTTAATTACGTGTCTGACTTTATTCTACGTGATGCAGAAAGGTCAGTTTGTATTTAATGTGAAGGTGTAAAAAAGAAGTAACAAAAAAAATAGTGGGAATGTTGCGATCGAGGGATGAAAACCGCGAGAAGCTACGGTACCGTTGAAATTCCATTGGTTCCTCTATCTATACGTATAGTACTGCTATGGGAAAGTGCGCGTTGTAAAATGCCTCTCGCATCTGCAATTCTAACGAACGTCCCTGCAATTCGCTAGAGAGCGTCAGCCGATGGCGAGTCAGTGGCTTGCATAAACATTCAGCATCCAACTAATAGGGGTAGTACCTATTTTACTACATGCTAGAGAATCATTAATGTGATATAATCGAGGGGGGTTAATTTCGTAGATCAGAACGTACAATTAATTGCATAATTATACTCCGCGACATTTAATTACAGAGTGATCGTACAGGGGTGATATAATTAAAAGGTCGTTGGGTCAGATATGAAAAGAATTTTTTGTAATAAACTTTGAATATTTAATGTTTGGCTAATTTGTCACTGTATAGATGAAATTGGGACGGTATTTCCCCTTTAGGAATTGCTGAACGCAATACCCCCTTTTACTTAGGGCGTAACTCTTTCTCGTGACCCTTTCGACGTTCTATATTTCATGGTCCCATGGTCAGGCGTGAACACTCCCCATCTCTACGTGGAAACCCCCTAAAATTGGAGCATGGCCAAGCGTCGTCGGCTATACTTTTTCTTTTTCGCCATTCCTCCTTCTCTTTCTCCTCCTGTCTCTCTCACTCTTACTGCTCTTTTATTCTGTGTAACTTTCTCTCGCTCATACTGTGATCCCCCCTCGCACTCTAACCACCCTCATTTTTTCCTCCCTGTTATACTCACTCTATCTCCTTGGCGTCTCAACTCGCCCCTCGATCCGAACCACTCGGAGTTCACGGAGTCTCTCCCCGCTTCTCTATAAATTATTGTTTATCCTGCTTCGCACACTGTTTCGCGAGCGTGGTTATTATTTGTTATTAATAATATTTTGCTGGCTCGGCGAACGGATAAAGAGCAGAGTATATACTATATATAGTGAGTGTAGTTAAGGGGTTGCGCGCGTGCACCCTGGTTGCAAGATGATGATGTTGAGGGGATCGTTTGCTTAGTCGAGCAAACGAAAAGCGGCAGACGGTGCCAGTAATATACCGGGTGAGAATAAGAAAAATATTTTATCCCTGTAAGGATGATTCGCCGAATAGCTATGAATTGCATGTGACTCTGCTATACTGCAACATTGAGATACAGACCGAAGCTGGGACTAAGAAAAGAGCGTGAGACAGAAAAAGAATGGAACAAAAAGGACTAACGTAGTGGATGGATGAATACATAGATAAAACTAGGTACAAGAAGGAATAGGAAAAGGATGCCTTCGTAAAAGTAAACGAGTTCGTAATTTTCCGGTGGCTCTCGACGCTACCAGTCGTTAAATTTTCTCTGGCTGAAGACTCGAAACAATTGCAGGTCGTATTAGACTGTAAAAGAGATCGCGTCGTTGCTTCGAACTAACTGTAATTAATTAACGTTAATAAAAAAAAAGGAAAAGACCACAAAACGTTGCTTAACCCTGCAACGTTACAGTTGCCAACTAGGCAAGTCATAAAGAACCTCCAAAAAATAGTCAACATTTTTAATGTCTTCTATACAGTTTTGATTTGCAATAAAATTGCATAAGTTGCTGATAATTACCTAATAGTATGACTCCCATTCGATTTTCACTGATACTATTATCGCGCTATTGAGGATTTAGTGGATAAAGTATATTGGCGTTTTTGACCTAGATACCTGAGGTCAACGTTAGCACCCTCTAGGAAATAACGACAATCCACGTTAATAAAAAAAAAAAGAAGAAAAGGGTTAATCTTTTAATTTGGCAGTTCGAAGCCTTGCAACGCCAAAAGCCCTGAGCTTTTGGCTCGGCTTCGTGTTCACGGTGTAAGTATAGAATTTGGAGTTGGCAAGGGTGAAGTATCTAGAGAGGGTTGTGAGGATATGGCTGTGGCGTGCAAGCTTGTATATACTTGGTAAGGGTATAATGCGCGTATTTCTATACAGAACGCAAAGGTGGAGGCAGCCACCTTCCTCGCAGCTTCGTCTGAGCTTACATATATGCGGCTGTTATGGCCGCTCTAGCCAGCACCTGTTACCCTTATTTCTGCATCCTCGCCATCCCCCTCCCAGCTTCCTACACCTCTAGCACAAAGCCAAACCAACATTCGAAGATCTTCTAAGCACACTGAACACCTTACAATGTTTTTTAGACACGTGTTGCGTATTAAGGATATCTATACAAAAGTATATAAAATAGTATATAATATAAATATCTATATAAAAGTATATAAAGTATACAAAAGTATATAAAAAGTATATAAAGTATACAAAAGTATATAAAAAGTATATAAAGTATAAAAAATATATATATGTGTGTATATATATATAATATATTTTATTTCACAGGGTGAAATTCCTCCGCAACACAACCGGAAATTAGTTCTTTGTTGCGCGGAGAATTATTGTGGTTATCTTGCGGGGAGGCCTGCGAGGATAAGGGTAGTAGGGGTCCTCGACGGCAGCCTGTTAATTTAGAATTCCATGGTCGGATGGGAGGTCGGGGCCGTGCCGCGCGAGGGGTGGAAAAATCTCATTAGAAAATGCTCTACATAATTTCGAATCTAGTATGGGTGTCGATTCAAGTTCTCGGTGAGTATCGAGGACATGGCGAAGGGCGTCGCGAATTCCGTAGCCTCCTTCTTCCAGCATCGTATATCGCCCTTTGGCGAAGGTGACGCAATTTTCAATTTCTGTTGACGGCGTCACGGCAGCCAGTCTCCTACCGGGGGGGTGCGATATCTTTCAATTTCTCAGGAGTGCGTATGAAGTATGGAGCTTAAGGGACGAGGGAGGTTTGCTCTCTTTAACGTAGCAAATCAATATCCAACCTCAAACTCTGGATACGCGGCATTGCCAAACTCTGAAGCCAAGTTGCCTCCCGCGCCCTTACATTAAAACCTCCCTTTCGTCTTTATTAACACAGCCGAGATAACGAGCATTGGAAAAACTAAGACCCGTTATATCCTCTCAAAGAGTAACTTCAAATGGAACGGGAAAATTCTAAAATAAACACCTTTAGTCATCAGTGAGAAACCATTTCATTTACGTAGTACCGTAACGATATACCCGATACCTTTCAAGGCATTATCTGCAGTTAATATAGACAAAGAAGATACGAATTTCTTCGGTCAGCATCTACCTTGTATATGTACTTACGCAATCGTAATTTATACCTATCCCCGTTAGTATGTAGCTAATATTGGACGGGAAAGACATCATGTGCTTATCGACATTGATAAGATTTGCAAAGAAAAAATTGGTAATCCACCATTGCGAAAGTAAGGTTCTCAGTGATAAAGGGATCAAGTTTTACGAGGGCCCACTCTATATGTGTCCTATCTATTCGATCTTTAGTTTTCGCCTGTGCCCTCAGCCTTATAGGAACACCATAAGCTGCTATGTTCACTAGTAGATACCGGGTGGAAAGAATGAAGCGTAATCGGACCTACGCTACGACAGAAAAACGAAAGTCATACATACAGTAATAACATCGTCCTTAGAACCTAAATGTGTTTCCATGGTAGCGATAGTGTCGAATATACTTACTGATGCAGATAAGTACAAAAATTCTGTACTATTATAGATAAATGTCAAAATGGAGTAATAGAGTTTCCCTAGGTACAATAATAATAACTGACATAAATATTGTCTATTCTCCCATCGCGATCATCTAAATATTTGAACACCCTTGAAATTCGATACCGAAATCGTTAAAGGGTTGAGAATCATAAAAGGGTAGATATCTACCGTACCTACCCCCCAAACGGTTCCAGGCGCAGACTCTAATTTGAGATAATGAAGCTTCCTATCGCGCAGAACATCTTCTCCGCGAGGGGTTGGATGCGCGAGCAGTCTCCGCTGCTGGTATAAGGTGCGAGGGTTGTAACCACCGCGAGGAGTGCCACCCCCCTATCAAGCCTAAAGCAGAGGGGCGGACTCCACGTACTTTCTAGTTTGAGAATAAAGACGCGTGTTATCTCGAGCGTATAATCTAAAGCGGCCCCCGTAAAACCGACACGAAAACCCGTAGCTTTCAAGATGGGCAAAGCGAATACGTGTTTGGTGTGGTTACGTTCCAATGCGAGCTTCACGGTCTGGCTGTATAGAGGCAGCAACCACTGCCACGCTATGTCCCGCCATATTACATGGCTTTTCCATGTGTCTCCATGCCCTTTGTGTATTATATATATATACATACCGTACAATGATACGCATCCAGACATATACGCCCAAGCCTGGCAACATACGCGTTACGAACCCATGGATATATTCAGCCCACGTAGGAAACCTCTACTTAACTATCCATTAAACACGAGCGGCCACCATACGCTGGATGGCTCTAGCCAAGAACCAAATCCGTAGTAATCTGGGTAAAATTTTATAGCCACGCAGAAAAAGGGAACCGTTTCACCCTGACTTCACCAACCAACATCCCAGCATGGATTTTCCGGTTTTACAGCCTAACCTGTAAAGGATCGATCCCGATGACAGAGATTTGCTTTGGCTATTGTTAACCAGTGCCTTATGCGTTTCATCTGTTTCCTTTTACTCGAATTATTTTCTCTTTATTGAGTACTATTGTTGCTATATCTTTTTTCGTTCACTTTCTTGTCTATGTTATCTCGCATAGGAAGACCCTAAAGAGAGAGCTGATCATCTTGACAATTTTTTTTACTTCGTATATCCCGAGGAACGTCGCAATGGGATGTCTTCGATTGGATAAAGCGTATACCAAATCCAATCGAGAATCGATGCTAAATTATAGAGAGCTAGTAAAGTAGATAATGCTACGTCTTAATACCTACCCAGACGACGTGAAGCCACGAAATTTCGAGTATATACGTGTCTACCGATATCCGCAGGAAAAATGAGCCGTCGCCCTCGTGACCGATTAAGCTCGCGCGCAAGCTTCTCTTATTCGAGGCAAATTGCCTCGTTAATCCGACATTAAATCCCCGGTATAAATGATCGTGGCTTCGGTAGGAAGTGACGTAGGTATCTACCTACCCACTTTTATAAGAGGCCAGGAACACCCCTGGTGCCTCTTGAGGACCGTTTCCCTTTTTTTCTTTTTTTGCTTGCCTGCTTATGCGTTGTCCGTACGGTAGTAAACGAAGAGAGAAAAAGAATAATAATAATAATTTCATAGCACGTTTATTGTCCAACCCCTAACGACATACCCCTTTCATCTGGAAACGTTTTCTCTACGCTCGACGATAGGCGCATCACCGAAAGAAAAGCGTGTAGGAATTCTTTTCTTAAACCTAACCTGAAAATATTGAACGTTATCACTTCGTGGTACCTCTCCTCTCCTCTTGTCACGCTTTAGCCCCTCTCTCTTATAAACATTCTTCCTCGCTCTACCTATCCTCCTTCTCTTATCTCTAAGCGTAACCGTCACTCCTAATTAAAACGTAAGGGTGGATACGCGGAAAGCGACTGGCTGAATTTCCAACGTCGATAGTAAATGTCTTACGGTTATAAAAAAAAGATATAAATAATTTTTGATTTGTTAAATCATTCCCTGCAACCACATGTAGTGTATCTGCTGTGAGTGTAACACATTGTATTAAGATCAATGCGAATAATAAAGAAATCGACACAATCAATCACAGTATAATTTCATGTATTATATTTAATTTTATGGATGCACTAAACAATTATTAAGCATCCTTGTCATGGACGTATCAATGAGATTAATTAAAAGAAAATAATGAATAACGATTAATACGTGTTTTTTTTTTACTGAAAAACTCACGTAACGAATTATCGAAAAGTCTCCAATGAATCTTGTCGCTTTTTCGCGATGCTAATTGGTCACCAGAATCGCCACTTCATACGCATGAATATACAGTATGTGGCGTCATTCAATCAATAAGTTATCATTAACGAAGGTGAATGGTGATAAAATTTTTGACGCAATGACATCGAATTTTGAGTCGATCGTACTTCAAACCTCCGATTCCGAAAAAGTATCTCCACGATTTTCTACTCGAAGACAAGATTCAAAGGCAGCAAGTCTAATCCGTATCGCATCGAATTTCCAGCTTCTACTAATGCACCAGTAAAATCCGTTGAAATTCACAAAGTGCAAAATCAGCGCGCTTCGTGAGAAGCATCGAAAGGATTCATTTGCCCGCATCCGGGCCGACAATTGCACGCGGAAAAGTTTCCGCTCCAGTAACGCGGAAATCGCGTTTACCCACGTGGGAGTGAGGGGGGGGGGGGGGGTGATGCGAACGCGAGCATAATCGGTCTGCTCTAGAGTTTTTCTCTAATTACACGTGGGCTTTGATGTCGTCGTGCCTTGAGAATGACGTGGGCATCAAGCTCAAAAGCGATTAATAGATGGAGCAGTGAGCGAAGGAGGATTGAGAGAGACTACAGGGACGGGGAACGTTGGACGAGTATAGTATATATATGTATATCGAAAATGACTGAAGATGGAAACCTGAAGGACGAACGCTTACAAACATAGGACAAGGACATCAACGTCTCTGCTATATTATTGGCACAATCAGTTCCTGGCACGTTAGGTACCACTTGTCAAATTGATTCTAACATAAGAGCCGCCATTTCTATATCCGCCATATCTATCCTATGGCAACGACGATACATGTATTAGCGACAATCAACGGTACGGTAGCCTTGGGAAAATTACTATTGACTGAATAAGCTGTCTGAATGCTGTTGCCGAAAAGTAGAAAAAAATAAATAAAAAAGAGGGGTTTATGAAAAATTAATACAAAAATAGCAACAGAAGTTGGTAAAAGCTTTGCGAATAATAAATTTTTATCGATGAAATACATATGACTGGTTATTGTTACCAGTATAGTTACTAGTATTACGTGGGTAAGAAAAGGTAAGAGCACCACCCACAGCTACATAGCAAGTTAGACTTGATTAATATTCCAATTATTTGAGGGTGGGTTGGTCTTCAATCTTCCCAGTCGATACAAGCCTCACTGTTGTTATTCGTAATATAAAAGCATTGTGAAAAGTGCTAAAAAAATAAAAGATTCGATATTTCTATATAGCACAATATAATGTTGAATACGGTGTATAGTAACGGACAAAAAGAAAGTTAACCTGAATAGTATGTACGCATCAGATAGGTAGCCATTTCGCGCGATAAAGCCCTGCGTGTACGTGAATCAATTTCCTGCGCAGGCTGCGCGAGACAGGACGCGTCGTTACATTTTCATAACATTTTTCAAAATCAATTTCCTCCAGCGCAGAACGGCGATGTCCTCCTACGACGAGAAAGACACGTGAACTTATACGTGGGCCCTTGATCTTTGCCAATATAGTTCCATAAGCCTACAGAATCGGCGCTACAGTCGCTGTGGAAGACTCCTTGTAAAAACAAAATTCAATATCACTTTAATACAATGTGCATAAAAAAATCTCTTCAAAACCTTCCGAAAATAGATATCTTCGATAAGATGTACAGTACAGGTCAAAAACAGCGATAACCTCATCATACGAGTTTACACATCTCGTACGGTATACATAACCCACAAATATAAATGACAATAAAAAGCCCAAAAATTCCTATAAAATAATCGACCCCTCGTCGAAATCCCAATACTTAAATATTATGAAGGGAAGTGCATCGAGGTTATCACAATCATGGATGTTATCACTACGTCCCATCGTAACGTTCGCAACATTGTCAGTTTGGGAACAGAAGCCTACGTTCCCGCATGTATGTCCTGGGCGAGTTCACACGTGATAACCTGGCATTCATACGCGCCGCCACTGTTACGCTATTTATCGTTGCGTGAGGATGATCGTGTGCGTTACCATATGGGCTTATGCACGCGCGCGCACCCTTGGCCACATATGTATATGTCTAAATTTAGGTTAGGTTGCTGTATGCAGCGTTTGGGCAATGTTATGCATTCGCCGGTCGCGTAAACCAAACGCGTTTATGCACCAGGAGCGTGTCCGTCGCGACGCTCGACGGGCCGTGAGGTTGCGTGCACGGGTGCGTATGTGGAAGTCGATTATGGTTGTGCGAGTTCATGTTGACGCACAAAGCCATGTATGTACGAGCTTTGGTATGCCTGTGATCGTAGACAGTTGGGGGGGGGGGGGGGGGCGCACGGCCGAGAACCGGGAAGGTCGGACAATGGAAGGGCTAACAATGCCCAGCATGAGGCCGAGCCGTGAGACAATACCCAGGGCTCACACCCTGCCGCGAACCCTAAATCAACGTTCAGCATAATAAAACGCCAACGCTCGCGCCAGAACTTTAATGAATTGTGATTTTCTTCTACTTCAGGGTGACAATGTCAAAGGCAGACGTAGAGCCTAGTCATCCTCTAGACTCGCTTTCTTCGATACTGTCTCGAAGATAGGGTAACGGAGACAAGTATCGAGGTGCCTAAATCAAGGAATCAGACCTGGCGCATGATATTGTCCAGGAGTCGAAGTTCCTTTAGGAAATCCTCCCCTAATTTCTTGTGTAGATGGAGTCGCTTTTTCTATCCACTAATACTAGTGATACGTACGTAGGTCCGTATATATTATGGAGCCTAACTGCGTCTGCCAGACTGCCCTGCTAATTTGTTTTGTTACCACCCCAATAAACCCCGAAAGGGTGTCTCTTACTAATTTCATAGCTATCCCGAGTTCCCCTCGAATGCATAACCTACGCTGGCTTGGTTCACTTCTGCGCCGGGTTATGCCGGAAACCAACGTCGAAGAACGTTGAGGAAGTCTGTCAACCGTGAAAATACCTTCGCTGCTCTGAACTTCCATACTTTTACAGTATTTCCGGACTCTGCGGAAGGTATAGCTTACCCCTAGTCTAGCAAGTATACGGCTGCGGGGGTTGGTACACTTGGTAGATAAATACGTACGTGTACCATCGAGAATGTATGCACACACGGGCGTAGCTACGCTCGCGTAAAAGTTATAACTCGACATTGGGCTTGAAGGTTGACTATGGTTGAGCGTATGTGTATGCTATATATGAATACGTATATATATTTTTATATACGAATATATATATATATATATCTTATATATATCTGGCTAGCTACCTACTGCAGTAATACTCCTGTGGATATACGTGCATACGCTCCTCAGACCGTCTACATAGACCTCGAGAGGCAGGGGTAGTTTGTGCCAGACATGTTGGCCCGACTCCTCAAATAGGGGTAGCCTCGTTATACTCCACAGACCCGAGCACGAGAACTACTCCAACTGCAAAACCAGCTAAGCTCCAAGTCTCGGCTGGACAATCTTTACGGCTACCTATACTTGAGAACCCCCCCCCCCCCCCCCCCACCCCTTGCTAAACTGAGATCTCGTAAACGCTCAGTGACCAGAACAAATATTATAACTCTAGTAGAGGGTAAAATTTCAGTACTGAAATTCTGCAGGACTTACAATATGTTATATACTAACCCTTAATCAGTGGTTAGATATCTTTATCTGTATATTAGGCATTTTTATTTTTTCACGTTGGTCAGAAGTCAATATGTATCGTATGCTATGGGGTTGTTTCTAAGACTCACTGGTCCATGTGTGATTAGACGTGGGGTCCACAAAGAGATTCTGTATGGGTGCAATTCCCGAACAGACGTTCGAAATTGCACGGACAACTCTAGATGAGTCTAGCCAACGATTTTGGGGATAGGGTACATGAAGAACCATAGTGGATATATGTATACTTACAATTAGTGGGAGTATAGTGGAAGTAGTGATGGTCTGAAATATAGCAGCCAGTAGAGACGGACGGACGGGGCAGACAGACAAGCATACATACGTCGGGTTACTTGAAAGGAGATACGAACCCAGGAGGTGTGGCAGTACTAAAGTCAGCTGCAACGTCAGACCAAGAGCAGCGAGGAGGAGTTTCACTTCCATCCTCACGACCAAGTACTCTCTCAAGGCCATTTTACACGTAACGACGACAATTCTCAGAGAAAAATTCAAGTATCCTAAGATATCGTTTTTATTCGTATTTTATACTTTCGATGTCTTGTATGTCCCGGGAATTTTTTCTACTGTGTGAAATTGACTTTCTGTACATTTTACAAACTTAACCCACGACCTGATCCAACAAATAAACCAGAATAACAAGTATATACATATATTGTAACCTTTTTCGCACGATATGGTTTTCTAAATCGTGCAGCTAAGGCGGGTTCGAGCCGAAATTTCGGTGATTTAAAAAAGGAAATTTAATTAAGCGGAACAATGACTTTGGAAACGTGAAATTTGTGAACAATAAAAGAAATAAATATATTGTCCTAGTTTGGTATACAGTGGTGTTAAAGGG
>JARQST010000637.1:224061-243590 GCA_030142225.1 Pachycephus smyrnensis
TGCTTTAAGATATCCTAGCTAACGCAAGTGGCAGAATGCTCGAGCTAGGATTTGTCGCCGTTTATATACCCTCCAACAGTAGACTAGGTGGCCTGAGGGGTACGGAATATTCAGGTGTCGCGATGCCTCTGAATTGTTGTTACTTGATAGCTAAGGTTATTCGGACTAGCAGGATATTATTTATTATTATCGCCGTATGAATATTATTCGATGTATTGGTTACAATATATATGTATACCCTAGGTAAGACAAAGATACAGAATTAAATTAAAATCTACAGGGTGTCTCTGAAAAATTCATTACTACAGTCTCTGTTCCTCGAAAAAATTTCCTTGCGTAACACGGACTTTATAGAACTAAAAGGATCCAGCATCCCTTGGAGCACTATTATCGCCAGCTCTCAACCAAGCATCGGTATCCCATCCGGATGGTGTGGGAGGGGAAATAAATTTATGTTTTACACGCTCGAAAGTGATTCCCTCCCCGTGAACTCTATCCTGGTGGCTGCATTCTGTCAGCCCGAAAAACTTTAAATTAGATCGGTACCCTGAATGAATTCTTCTCCCTCCCCGTCCTGACGAAACATTTCCTCATGAGAAACCAGTCTCGCGCGATTTCCGTAGCGGCAAGAAAATCGCGACTACTTGAACAGGTAAAGTAGTTCTAAACCAGTTCTATTTAGATAAGGGTTACCCAATGAAGGAGACCTTCCTTCCCCGGTCCACCCATTGCCGATAACAACCTAATAAAAATGCACAAACTTCCAGAAAAATCCATACCAACTTACAATAAATTTATTCGCGTCGCTCCACGTTGTATAAAGTGATATGTGGATACGTGTACATATGTGCCCTGATCAACAGCATTATTTAACTCGGATTCGAGTTTCTGTGTATCATTATAGTTATACGAACAAGTCAAACAATGTGGATACTGCGTCCAGGGGGTTCAGTGATGCGAACATTTGCGACATAACGTATGGCACAATGAATGCTTGCAATTTCAACGTGAAGCTTCGTCATTGAGATAAAAATTTGTGGTTAGCCATACAAGAGTCAGCTGAATGGATCGGCCAATAGAGATTTGCGCATTTAAGGTTATACTCACTTGCAAATAAGCAATGTTCATTTAAGGAACTTTGTATAAATCAGACTATAGTATAGATATACATAAGTGTCTGTAGTACGTGAATTCCTATTTATGGAAAATGTGCGCAGTCATGCAGAAGTTTTTGCTTTTGCAGAAGCTACGTGTGTATACATATGCACAGCGAAGAATAAATTAAACGGAACCCCCTTCTCGAGAGTCCTTGACGTCTTTTCGTAGTGCAACTTCTCAAGATGACAGACAGGTAGGAATTGCATTGTCTTGCAAGCAGAGAAAGATGCTACCCCGCGTTAGGACAATATTTCCCCGTATTTTGCCTTAGAAGCGACGACTTTCCTCATCGTCTTTTTATTCGTCGCCCTCCCCTCTGCTACTTCCCTATGTTTTTTTTAATTCCATTCCCAACCCCCCTTTTCCCTTATCCATCCACCCCATCTAAAAACCTTTGTTCCCCTTTGCTCGACTGACGTTCCTACCCGTCTGCGTTAAGGGGTTGTGCCTCGGTTTTGTTCCTTTCTGTTTTTCTTTTCCTCATAAGCCAAGAAGGGAGGATACCAAGAATAAGGGCTGAAATAGTGCAAGATCAATTTCCGAGGAAAGAACAGTATATGACAAACAAAAAATCTCTACAATTAAATAAACGGCGAGGAAAATAAAAATCTTCTTCAGGCATCTGACCTTTGACGTTACACGTCATATTTACGGTAAACTACGAGAAGCGTCCAACATCCCCCTTTTATCAACCGTATCCTGTATCCAGAACGAGAAGGTACAGGACAACGCATGAAAGCACCGCAAAGGCGTCGTAGATTTTAAAAGCAGCGGAAATGCACGGGTATAACTTCGTACCTCGAAAGGGGTGGCTGACTTTACGTTATAGGGGTAGAAATATGTGAGCTCGTTTATTGCACATTGTTAAATTACAGCGAGCTAGAGACAGTGACGGATATACGTGTACAGTCTGACAATGCTGTAAAACCTGCCAGTCAGCCAGTACGACCACCAGAGGGTGACGTAATCAAGGGAGTATATATATTGGAAAAAAAAATTACCAAAGAAAATAAAGAAAAATATGTACGACGTACAGATACTCCACTATTTACTCTATTTATAGTCTCTCTTCTCTTTCTCTTTCGAAAACACTTCCTCCACCACTGCGAACAAAGGCAGGAGTCGGTACCTACGAGATACGGAATAAGGGACAGCAGTTGGTAATACGGGTAAAGACGGATGTAGCTTGTTAGGGGATGAATGAAAGTTGTCAAGGCGGTCCAATTAATGTCAACTCTTCAAGCGGAGCTTACCTTAGCTTACGACCAGCCTCCACTATCTCACCGTCATTGCCAACCCCCGTTCTCTTACCCCTTGCATTATAAGGTTTTCTTTCCTTTTCAGTCCGTCTTCTTGTTAACCACTCGCGCACTATCGTTACGGTACGTGAAAATCTGCCATCTTTTATTATTCGAGCTATTCGTGATTTTCACGGCGCGTCATTGTCATTTGTATTTTCTCTTACGCCCTCTCTGACGTAAAATAAAAGCAACGTGAAATACGAATTCATTAATTAAAAGAATAAATATAACACGGCTACAGATTCTCGGCATGGTTTTATATGATGCATCGATGCAGCTGCAGCTACGGTTGATTTGGTATGTAAATAATATTACTAGGTAAATAAATACTCGATCACGTATGTATATTTATGACCGCAAAAGATAATCCTAAAAAATTACGCTTGCCAATATAGAGTAACGTATGGGAAGAGCGAGCAATAATATATTGTTAATAAACAAAAGTGACGAATGAATGGAAGAGACTCATTATTGCTAAAAGCATTACGCGTATGAGTCGTATGAACGATTTTTCTTTGTACAAGTTTTATGAATACTTCATCCATCGTCTATTTATTATGGAAAGCGTATATACGGAAAACAAAATTGCACAGTGACAGTTTCTAAAGCAATGGTTAATATTTGGACAATAACAACTATCTAGTATACCAGATAAGAGATTCACGAAGCAAATTCGTAAGACTTACAATCGCAATGGTAAATCTTGCCAGAATCCTTGTTAGTGTGATAACAGAAATTGCTCTAATAATTGCAACTACACATTTTTCTTCGTCTATAAATATACTTTTCACCGATGCATGCCATGCATAAATTATTTTTGTTTAGGGGACTTAAGATCCTGTTTACGCGAGCGCACACACTAACACGAATAAATACCCCGTCCATATATACAAGTAAGATGACACTGTGTGCATTTTACTGAAAGTTTATAGTATAAGCATACATATATGTATACATAGCATAAGACTCCACTACCAGTACACCAAGTCGAGTTTCCCAAGCGGTTATTCGACTCCAGCTTCGAAACTAATTAAAATGTCGAGTTCCTCGTGATACTGCGTTCGCTTTCTATTGTGAGCATAAGTCGGCTCAGTGCAAAACCGATACAGTAGTAACTAGAAATAAAGAGAACAGTGAAATGGCGTAGCGCTTACGCATTTAAATAAATTCAAACGATTCCAAGTAAAGCGAAATATCGTTGAAAGGGATTTTCAATTAGCGCATACATTTTTGTATTTTTTTGGAAATAAATTAATCAAAGAATCAAACAGTCATCCATTTGCAATATTGAAGTGAAGACGTAAAGAAACGTCCTCTGTTCGTGTCTCTGATTCAAGCAGCTAGAAATTACAGCTAAAAATAGATACGCTTGTACGTTGGCGCTATAGCGGGTAAGTAGAAACAGAATGAAGAAGCCAGACGGGACGATTAGATACGTTTAATCGCTTGACTTAAAAGCACAATGTATAATATGTATATACGTGGCTCTCACGATTGGTTTTATCACTGTACGTGAATTCCCATCTAATTTCGTTTAAATTAAGAACATCACAGCCTTGAATATTGCTAACGCTTATGGTTAATGCCAATAATCCTATAAATTACTTTGACCTATATCTATGTATTAAGTTGTGCATAAACTTTTCATAGTGAAGTAAGGTACTGTATGTATATAAGCACTTGGCGTTTAGGAGAATCGAAATACTTGGTATACTATAAAACGCAATGGTACTCCTTACATGAATACGTACTACGCTAGTTCCGCTTCGGCAGGAAACTCGGTATACCATAGAAACTGAATCTTAAAATAGTTTATCAATGCTTTAAAAGTTTATCGATCCGATCTAATTTCATTGAAACTTTCTGTATATACATATACAGCATTTGGATATAATATATATACGATACCGTTTGAATAAACAGGTAGGTATACCTGTTAATTCCAAGAAGCCTAAAAGCATTTCTATGCTTTCACGTGCTATTTATAACAAACAAAACTGTTTGATCTGTGAGTACAGTCGATGTGGAATCGTTTTTCGAAAGGAAGAATGCCTTATGGGTTTAGCTGAGTCAGGCACGGCGCATAAATGAGATGGGCGGTCCCTGGCACCCAAATATACTACCTTCCACCCTTAAATATATACCCCCATTCGTACCGAGTGCATACACATATACAGAGGACGCATAGAAACGTGGCTGTAGGTATAAATTCAAATGCATATATATATATAGTGCCGACCAAAACACGGTCACTAGTCAGAGCGTCGCGACGCGCCGCGCCGTACCGAAAGACGATGCTTCCGCCGGCGAGAAGCTTGCGGGAGACATTACGAGCTACCCTCGTAAGCAGCGCTAGCTGCTTATCGTAAATCGCCTCTTCAAATGAACTTATGAAAATCCACCAAGCTATACGTGGAAGAGCAGCTATAGACGTGTTACCTATGGATTAACAAGGGGATGCAAAAATGGAAGTGCAAGGAAGTAAAAAAGCGGCGGCATCGGCTCGTCGAGCGACAAAACAATCGCGACATTTACGCAACCTGGCTATGGGGTGTACATTTATTTAATCGGCTCGACCAATCCCGTCGCCTCGTCGAGGCGAAAGAATTTATCGGACGGCCAATCGCACCAACTAAATTTGTATTCGCGCTCGATCAGATAAATGCGGTAGCACTACGCTTTTGTGTTTGTATTCACAGAAAAATTATATGCATATATATATATATATACACACACTAGATTAAACATAGTTCCACATGTGCATATATGCCTAGGCGTGTACCACTAGCTAGCAACACTCCAATGGACGGAACACTCGAAATAATTGAACCACACTATATTAATGGAAGCGGCTTACGGGAGAGCTTTATTGAGTTTCTATGGAAAGTCCATTTTGAATGCACTTTTATAACGATCGTCTAGAATCGTAACATTGCGACAGTGCAATTACGTCATGAGGTCATCGATTGGTTATAGATATAAAAAAGTTTTAAATTGCGGCATAGAATTCTAACCTTAATATATTAAGCGGAATTACAATAGCTATACTATATACAGACGCATTAAACCGGCATGACGAAAAATCTCTAAGGTCACCAAAATTACCCTCGTAGATATATGGAGTAGACGGGGTCTATACCATCCCCTTGGTTTAGCTAGCACACCCCATCGCAGAAGCTCATATCTCAGAAATCTCTGGTCCCACTTAGCATTTATCTCTGGAATTAGGTTAGGACGACTCTTTTTTGCCTCGCGTACGTGCCCGACGAAGTAGTCGTGCGAGTGGACGCACTTCCATTGGAATCGCGATGGAATTCAATTTTGTCGAGTCTGCTTCTTTGCGAGGATATCTCTTAAGTATATTTCTCTGACGCAACTAGAGAGGGATCAACCCTACCTGTGTATTATATGTACTAGGGAGTTTTACTACTGGCATCGAAAGGACCTGGATATTCCGAGCGCCTGACGATACTACGACGTTAGGTACTTATACTATAAGACGCAACAGTCTCCTATGAAAATTCTTCCTGAAATACCAACAAAAGAGGCTCAAGTATTCCTGATGAAGTCTGCATCTCAAGGGAATAAAAGTTTAACAACATAATCGTATAACGAGTCGCGGGACCCATGACGCAACCTAATACAATTTTGTCTCGCGAGCAGAAGAAAGTTAGCGGGATAAAATTGATGCAAATTGAAGTCGGTCGTTTCCCGTTTTTTTACCTAGGACAAAATCTTTAATTTGCAAAATTTGTAAAAAAGGGGACAGGACGTAGGTACCTCTTATCCATTTAAAAGACTGAAGTCAAAGAGTACTTTTCGTGTCTCCGGCTGTTCGTATAACCAACCCCTATATCCCTCCTTTGTCTTTTTCATCCCTTTTTCCCTTCCTACACTAAAATCACGTTAGAACGACAGAGCGGAATGCGCGTGCCTAGGTATATACTATATAGCTATCCAAAGAACGAACTCCAACATTGGATACAGCTGTTCCTCGCAAAAGCCAGCCGTGAGCCTGTCTAGTGCACCGCTGCAGTTTATGCTCCTGCATTAACATAGAAAACCCCCGTACCCTACGAAATACGAATCAGCCCGAGCTGCTCCTCCGTTAACGGTTATAGGGGGGCGTCTTTGCGCGCGAATAACTTCAACGAATTTTACCGGGCTGCAGCAGAAACGTAGTACCTCTTTCACTTTGTCCTCCATTTCTCTTTCAATTCTCTCTGCCATTCTCTCTCATTTCTCTCCCTCTCTCTCTCTCTCTCTCTTTCGCTCTCTTCCCATGTGTACTCCCGTAGCATGCACGAGTGCGCGCTCTCCTCGTACTCTGCTTATTCCCCGCTTGGTTTGTTCGCATGTGTATTCCTGTAGGATTGTGCTATCTCACGTGAAGCAAGACTCGAGGAAACAGACAAAGAAAGAGAGACGAAGAGAAAAAGAGAAAGAATGAGATGAGGATAGTCAAATGAGAAAGTATGGTATAAAAAAAATGTAGAACGTAGAAATCCGCGGTCTCTGGGTATATACGCTTCAATTTTTATATCTTCCAAACGGCAGTTTTACCTTCTTCATCCAGCATCGTGCAGTCCGAAGTAACTGCTAGCGCCCTCTCTCGTGCCTGCTAGAAGGTTAAACGAGGGAATATAAAGTAAGGGATTGCTCACGACTTTTAACCTCCATGCCTCTATCCTTCGCGAGTGCACTAAGATAACGAGGAGGAGCTCGACTTCGATGCCTTAACGTTTATCTAAGTTTAACACCCGCTGTAATTTTCCTTTGCAGCGGCAGCAGGAGCTCCTGCGAGGTCATTAAGCTCGGGATTTTCGCAGGCTGGAAGAAGAGGCCAAGTGGACAATCGAGACTAGAAATCAACGTTTCGCAATCTTCTCCATAACTGGGAGTGCTGCGACCTGAGAAAAAATTTATCTAAGGTCCGACGGCAAGTTACCCTACAAATTCATAACGAGGTATACTGTGACCTCCGCGTCATATGCGGATATTATTTTATAGTTTACCGTAATAAAAAAATTTTGCAAACTATAAAGACAATAAAATCTGCACCTGCACAAGAAGGGTAAGTATTAAGGATGTGAAGGGTCGTCGATGCAAGGGATGTAACTCTATCACAGAAGCACCCCACTATTTCTGGCTTGTCTGACAGGCATAGACAGATCTCACCCCCAAGATGGGGTGGCAGGTAGATATCGATACGGGAGGTGCTGACCGTTCGGGAAAGGATTACAACCCTAAATTTAAATAAAGACAAAAAGAGAGCGCAACATACGATCTCAGCATTGAATTTAATACCAATTATGATAACCCTTAAAAAGAAACCCCCATCTGTGTATAGTCTCTGATATTCTATGGTCCAGCAATTCCTACGCAACATCTGTCTGGCAAAGGAAACCCGTAAAAGTAAAAAAAAAAGTTCAAAGGCTGCTGCAGGGCATTAGGATACGTCATACGGAACACCAATTCTCGATCAATATCACCACGTGCTCCGAGCAAAACCCAAGTGCCAAGGGGCGCACGACAGAGCACCGTCGAGAGGGTGTTCACGAGTTTATTCGGACGCTCCATTACCTATCGGACTTCTGCGGAACTTTCCCATAGTGAAACCTTTCGACGAGGAACAAGTTAGGGTCGCTGCCTTTTGGGAACATCCTCGATACTTCTACACTTGTCTGCGAGCAGGTCCTAAGTTTTGCAAGCACAGTCAAAGGTAGAGCAAAAAACACGACAGGCCTCAAGCATATATATATATATTCACTATATATATATATTCTACATGTACCATATTGTACACAAGTTATATACTATAGTCATTGTCTTTTGGATGGACAACCACCATTTTCTTTAACCCTGAAGACGATACAGGTACACTGTGTGTCTATTTAGTAAAGTATACCCTTACGTAATACTGAAACCGTGGAAACTTTGGTTATCTCTATCGCCACCTGAGAAAGTTTCCCAGGGTTTGAGAGTTTAACGTTTACACTGTCCTGTCCGGGAGGTACTTCTCGTTGCGGCAGATAAATTTCCGAGAAAATATACTCGTAGTTGGTACAAGAGAAAGAGACGAGGAAGATCGAACCACGGCGATCGCACTGCCGATAAACGATCCATTCCATTTTTCTTCTCGCCACTCTCGGACAATCGAGGCCATTGTCGGGCTTGCAGAATGAGAAACAGGGATTCGGGAGGCCGGGCGTCGGGACGCTCGTGTTAGTTATTATAGTCGAGTTACCGTACAGTGCGTGGAAACAGGGTGGAAAAGGGTACCTGCTGAAAGGGCGACGTAGGGGCGTCTATAGTTAAGCGATAAAATCGATAAATGATGAATGTTATATAATGGATTCATAGTGTTTCTGCATTTGCATGCAATTTTGAAAACCGCACGCGCCCGAAATTAATGACTAAGTAAAAAATACCTGCGCCTGAATTCTCATTAAAAACATTCGTTAATTGGAGTCTTTGTTGGTGGCGGGTTGAAAATTTGATTTTGAAAATATTTATTTTCTCATATTTTTATTATTATGACCGCGTTGCAAACTTGCTTCGTCATAACGTCCATTTGATATTGCGCGTCGAGAAATATTCTCAATAGGATGAATTATATACATGGATTACGAGCCATGTTTTATCTCGGGCCATCATACGAAAGTGTATTTCCGCTATGAAATTTCGGATGCGCACGTCACGAGTTGCGATAAATAATTTTTGGTAACGACAGATACGTCGGCCCGATTCCAAGAGAGGGCAGCACCGTGTGATTTACGGCACGCGAGGTGAAAAGGTTAAAAGAAATCTCGATCCGCTTTGGAAATGCGAGGATATCGATTTCGATCAGCGCCAAACGCAACGAGAAGACGAGCTTTATCGCTGATGCATATTGAATAAATCGGTCCTTAATGGTACCTCGTTATATTTGCAATGCACAGTCGAAAATCTCGAATGATTTTCTACTTCTGTATACAGTATATATATATATATTTCATAGCATATTAGTTTACCAGGAAATCTGTAGAGATTAAATAAATAATACAAAATTTATTTTTCACGTCAACTCCAGTCCTCTGCCCGTGAGTACCTTAATATTTATAATATAACATGCAGTGATAACGATAAGTTTTTCATGCTGTTATCCCTCATCAATAAAACCTTAATCACCACTACCTACAGTACCATACGATATAGATATACCGTAAATATTTGAAATTAAATTCCAGCTTGCTCAAGGGAAAACTAATAAAAGCTCGTTTCCGGAAGATACGATGAACCATCGTCCCAAGAAAGAGGAAATAAAATATTGGACAGGGTGTAACTTGTTATACTGACTGTACCTAAAAATTGGATATCCCACTCAGGGACGTTTCAGACGTGTGTGGCTTATTACGATCGTCCACAGATACGTAAGAACGACAGAGTCACACAGCCTCTAAGAGAATTTGTTCAGGAAGGGCGGAAGGTCGAAAAGGGGGGGGGGGGTGAATTTAAGAAAGGATATAGGGAATCGTATCGAGAAGCGTAGATTGGCAAAGAATATAGGAAGAAAAGTGAGAAGGGCAACTCGACGTCCTATCCTAGACTGACAGACCGACAGGGCAAATGAACCGGCGACAGGAAGGGCAAAACTTTTATTTCCGCTTGCGCGCGCGAACAAAACGCCACGAATGAACGACTGAACGAGCAGTGAGTCAGGATGCCTGGATTCCCGAGGGAAGAGACTTCCGCGTATGTGTGCCAACTCGTGATCCGCTCGCGGCTCTTGTTGTTATTCTTGCTGTTGTCGCTGCTGAGGCTTCCGGCTCTATGGTATACTCCACCATCGCAACAGCATCCCCGTTTCCCAGGTGCCCTACAATCCGTATAAACGGATTTACAGGCTAGAAGTTTTATTCGGATGGATTATATCCGCGTCGTTTTACGAGAGCGTCCAGGCGTATGGAGAAGAAACCGAAACGGGGGAACGTGGGTTGAGCGTACTATAGGTATACCTATAACGTTGGTATACGCTAGGTACTTCACTGGCTGCTATGGCACAGATAAATCAGCGATGACCTAACAGGCACGAGCTAAACTGTCGTGACGTTAATCCGGATACCCAGGGAATGTACACAGTGCGAGTGGTGCCTCCTGGCTTCCCTGAGAACTACGGATCGAATTGTTCTCGACGAAGAAGCAATGGGGACAGGAGGCGAGCGACGCTCGCGTTGCCGTTAGGACGCGAGAGCGTGGCAAATATCAAATTGGAAACTCGACTCCTGAAGTGTGGGATCGATTACGGTAATACCATCGGATAAGACTCTCTCCCTCTTGTTCTCGACGGTAAATGACTCTGTATATGAACAGAATCCATTAAATCTAGAATCTTCCATTCACTGTCACACACTACTGCTTAACCATTTTTTTACGCTCTACTCGGATCATGCTTCTCTTATATACTCTAATCATTGTTAAACCTCTTATGAGAGAGAGTCCTGCAAGTAGATAGCTTAGGCACGAATTGACTTTCCAGTATGAAGATAATGATCGCACGTGATTAAAGATTGTCGGTAACTATTTTAGGAAATCTTCCATGAGTATCCAAAACATAAGGGTTAGTATTAACAGGGGTTTGATTTTAGCAGGAGGAAGTATCTTTCTCCTGCGTGCGCTAATACCGGTAAGCTTTTCTCAACCGAACCTTATCAAATCAATGTGAAGGTTGTAGGTTGTAGGCTGTATCGCATGTCTCGTTTCTCACGACCGACATCAACTTAGTCCAATGGAAACTCGACAGAGATCCGACTATAACACCCAGCTAGGTTCAACTACGTATCACGCCAGTCAGCGTTGGGAAGCCGAATAGGTAGGTAGGTACGTACCTACAACCTAAGGTAGTCCACTGGCGTACAATCCAAGGAAAGTGAATCCTTTCTAAGCCCTTCCGTTCCTTTCGTTTCCTTTAGTTTACTTCCTCGCCAGGCAACACCCTCTTCCGCCACCCCATAACGCCACGAGCTTTTCTACCCCCTCGTGTCCCCTTTTCAGGATTTCTCACCCCGCGTGCCACTCGTTTCTTCTCTTCAGTAACTCCGTTCGCGCCCGATCCCACACCAGACCATTTCTACCTTCTTTCGTACACCCCCCCCTCTCTCTCTCTCTCTCGCTCTCTCGCGCGCGCGCACGCGCTCTCCTTTCTTTACTCTTTTTCATGAGTCTACACACCTAGCGCAACGCCACCTTCGTACGCGAACAGTTGCGAGGATTATGGAAGTTTCTTTTCACAGCGAAGCTTAAAGCTCCGACCAAGGAAAAGTTCAAACCAGGGAATGGATGTATTATTCCCTTATATTCTCACGCTCTCGTCGGTTACATCATGCGAGAACGATGTTCCAGGTACGTATCAAGAAATCACTTTTGTCCAGCTCCATAAGATTTTACGTGACTCTCGTGTTGCTGCACGGTACGAATAAAAAATCATTAGATATGTACCATCATCCCTTGTATTTCTTTCCTACTTTATTTTTCTTCTCTCTTCTCTCCCATGGCAACCCTTTGAGCGTGTACCTAACCTTTCTCTCTCTCTTTCATTTAACATTTTTCTGTTTCCCTTTCTCTCAATTCGTACGCACAGTTTTCACAAAACGACAGCAGAATACGATGGAGCGACAAGACGAGTCAAATTGTTGCCCGTCCGCAAAAAAATATGTATACCTATACACCAATAGATATCCTCCATGTCACAGGAGCATCTTACGACGTAAGACAAAGGGGCTTTTGAAGGGATGAAAGATTTGGCTGACGATAGCTTCCCCGAGAACGTATAAGGTCAGTATCGACCACCCTTGTACAGCAGTCGCTTTCCCGAAGATAAAAGTCCAGACAAAATGAAGAAAGTCCTTGGATAGGTATGTCGGCGCGCAGTATACGTGATACCTACGTAGAAGAAATATAAGTCACGTAGCGGTTAAACTGCCAAAGGAAAAGGACTCACATCTCATTGTCAGTCGGTATACGTTCAGCCGTTCTTGAACGGTTCCGTGGTTTTAGCATTTAGCGTATAACTTCATCCAAGGGGTTTCCCGTATCTTACGTTAGGGAAAGAGGGTCGTACTTTTTAGGTTAATCGTTGCCCAGTAAACGAGGCATCGGGGCGCTCTCTGTATATAAAAAGAGCCCTTCGTCTTCCCTCAGTGCTCGCTTCATCATACTGTTTTATCCTAAGGGATTAATTTCCCAAGGTTTATATATGGCGTTCCAGAAGAGTATATACATATATGTATACACCTACGAGCGAATGTCCCGAAGAAAAATACGAAGGAAGATTTCAGACTGCACCGGCTGGGAGGGGGAAGGAGTATAAGGAGGAATGTTACGCTCTCGCTTGTCGCACAAGTATCAAACACCCCCCCCCCCCCCCCCAAGACGCTCATCCTCCTACGCTTTCTCATTTATTCCATCTCAACGTCCCTCAGCCTATCGTTCCTCTTAGATGTTGCTCATTCGCCTCCATCTTCTCTTCCTTTAAAGATCGCAGCCTCGTCAGGATCAGATTACCTTGTTGAAATAATGCCGGAGAGCGCCTCTAGCGATGCGTCGAGGACTATTAGAACTCCTTGAGAAAAGACACTTTTCCAGGTCTCGTGTTACGATCTAACGAGATTCTCCGTAGTTCTTCGATCAAAAGGTTTTACGCGATCGATATATACATATATAAACATGACGGCCAGTACCCATCGCCAATAATATTCCAACCCTATCCTCACGTATATAATTTTATTATTCTCTTAGCGGGAACGAGACACGTCTAGACTACCCAGACGCTCAAAACGTAAAACCAGTCTGAAAACGTGGAGAGTGTGACAAACAGTTTAGTCCTCTCCCAGTGGACCCACGGTGTGTCGATAGTGAGTTATTTGCCAGAGGTCGGATTCGCCATTTCCCCGAGAGTCAGACGACGTTAGAGAGAGAAAGAGAACAGGAAGCGAAAGAGAGAAGAGGGCCCGCTCTGCTCTACCTACGCCCCTGCTCACCAACCAAATGAATATTAGTGGCACCCTCGAGACCGAATTAATAACAATCGGGCAGCCACCTCTCACACGCGGATTCAGACCCGACAGAATACGCCACTGCAAAACCACCACCACCCCCTACACCTATAGACTATATAACATAGCTAGAGATAGGAGATACCTTAACCCACTCATTCGACCCAAGAAATCACCTGGGAGTGAACCGGAAAATAAGTAAATTCCACTTTTCCGCTTCACCAAGGCATCTTCCACGTAACGACGTATCGGAGCCAGCAAACTATCCAACTTGTCGTATCTATTGACTGGCCGCCAACGACTATTCCAAGGACTTCGTGTACTACCTGCTGAATAGTTCATATACAGTCTATACGACAGGACTTCCACAATCGATCGCCAAATGGACAGATATTAAGTGTATATACTATATTGAGATAAAGTAGACCCATCCGAGTGTGGGACACTGAAGGTAATCCTCAAAGGAAGATGTCATACAATATTCCATTCTCTCCGAGTAAAGCTCGCGCTTTGTCTAACGCTCCCTTTGCCAGTAATATATACATATACCTATATGTGCGTACGAGCATGTATATATATACACACACACACACTAATATGCATATACATATGGAAGAACAGGTCACAGTCCTGATCAAAGAGGAAGGCCCAACCCTGAATGATTTATCAGAGAGAACAAGAGGTGTAAACATTGATATGGTATGTATAAGGGTAGATTCATAGAAAATGTACCTTAATGATAGATATGATAATACGTATTCTCCCCTTTCGCCCATTTGACTGTCGTTATCGACCGAGTAAATGCTAGGTAAAAAAAATCGCGAGGGAGAGTTTATCAAAGAAGGAGAAAGATGGAGCCAGGTAATAGTTACGAGGTAAAAAGTAATTTTCGTGAGAGTATTTTCCAAGGGGATCCGAGTATTGCAAGTGTAAGTAGATGGGTACTAGCCTTTGCGCTATATAGGAACGTGCGATTTATACGAGAGAGGAGTCGAATAAACTGCGAGCAGATGCACCGTGGCCGAGGTGTCTCTCATAAAACTTTTTACGTGGCAACTTTGTTTTACAACCATTCGATTATTAAACTTGCCTCCCCCCTGCACTCACCGCCCCTTCGTCGTTCTCTCGTTACTACCGCCTATCACGACTACAGTTACCCGTCCGGATGTATAGAATTATTAAAGCACAGTCCGTGTCTTCCTACCAAGCCCGTACCGGATATCACACCTCCCTTTCCCACCTTCTACAGCAGTTTACGATCCGTACGCATGATGCTGCGTGTACCTGACGATAATAGGAGTAAATTTCAATTTCCCTAACATTGCACCAGGAGTCGAGCCAGGTCGCAAGCGAATAAAATCAGACATACGGAAGTAAGAACGATAACCGGAAGTAAATGGTATGCGGGAGTAAGACAATTAAACAAAATTAATAAAATTCGAGACTAATAGTGTGAGTGACAGGCTGGATGGTGAGGGGGTGAGTTTAAGTCTACGTCAGAAAAAAATTAAAGTGGCAATTTTACGGGGGAAAAAAGGGATCATCGTCAGGATGATGACTCAACTTGATTTTCATTTCTGTACCATACAGCATCTTTATTAGCCGTGACACTTTCAATCTCAGCGTTGTCTCTTCGTGTCGTCGGCCACTCTCAAGACGATACAGCAACCAGATACAAGCAATGCCAATTCTCTCGTAGCTCACGCGTGACCTCGTTTTTCAGGATTGTACACGCAACCGAGTTTCAGGAGTCGCTTGAACCACTTCTGCAACTTGACTTCCAGTTTGTATCCCAGGGCAGATCCACCATCATAATCAATGCACGAGCTTCGCCTGAGCTACGTAACGTATTTGGATATCTCGACGTCACTTGTTATCCACTCTGTCGAGCATCTTCGTCAGTGTATGTAGATATTAGAAGATACCTAAAGTTAAACCTGACACCTTAACCCCATCCTCGTGATCCTCTAATTCGTCGATCACCATCCTCCACCTTTTTCCGGTCTTTCTCATTGCGTCACACTGACTCCCCTATAACGACGTAGTTCCCAGTTGCGAATCCCAGTTTGTTAACCGGATTGCTCGACTGTGTCTAATCGACGAGTAAGACGTATAAAGAGAGCGAAATCGTATGCGTAAAGCGTGAAACGCAATAGCGTTACGCGCGCTACTGATTCGCCTGTGCGAATTTTATCGCGATCGATTCGTGAATTCCCGTTTATTGCTTAATGAAACGAAACTCATTCACCCAGGAGAATAAAGGGTAGTAGATATATCTAACCCTTAATATATACATATATATATATTCATATCGTAAACCCATGTGCAATTAGCGCCTACGCATCTCATCCTTTTGACAAAAGCCAACGAGAATACTTCACCCTGACCTGGACCCGCCATGACCCTAAAAATCCCAAAATTACTCGTCTAACAATAGATACCATTCGCTCGAATAAATTATCTCTAATTGAAGGGATGATGTCATAAAATTCAAAAATCTTTCTCCTCTTGACAGTCTGTACTGTATCTCACGCTATACTGTGGTATAAAGGTTAGTCTCCATGTATATACAGTCCCGTGAAATCTAAAAGAGGTATACGATCCCACGATGCGTCCGACACTATAGAGACTTGTCGAAGAGACTTCGTGGATCTTCTCCTGGTTCGCAAGCGACGCGCACCTCCTACCCCTACCACTCCTCCTATGGCCGTATCCACGTTAACGTTTAATTAACGAATTCATTAAGGCGAGTTTTACGAGGCGAATCGCGAGAAAGGAGTAACAAGAAAAAAGGTAGAATAAGAGAGGAAAGAGTTAAGAGGAACTGGAGGACGCGTAATTTCATTACTTTCGTAGCTATCGCGGCCTTAGTTCGACTGTATAACTATATGTTATATATATATATATATATATATAGATAACCAGGAGTTGCCAGGGTCGCTAGCTGCTCGACTCTTCGAAATGGTAACGGCTAACTGTAAAGGTAACGGACGATTTGGCAAGTAACACGACGCCATATCGCTGGCATAATCGGCCGAGTCGTGCGTTTTCACGAAAGGTAATGTATAGGTACGTACCTAAATCGCCTATCTATATCTACCTAAAGCAAGAATATATAGAACGGTAGATAAGGTAGATACCGTGAAGATTTTACCTTTCGCACTGGAGTACTCTCTGTGCAGTAAAATTTTCACTGGCGAGTCTCTTACTTACCATTACCAAAGATTGGCAACGATAACAATCGTTTAGGTTGTTACATGGTCTAGAAGGTAGAGAAGATGGAAAAGGTAAAGAACCCGTGGACCACGAGAATGATGGCCGCTATACGGCTAGTTACATGTGCATACACAGTGAACAGAGTGAAGTTGACTAACCAGTATCGTTTAGCATTAAAATTCTTTTGATACGAATTATAGTAAATCGCCATCCGAAACTGGCACACGAAAGTCGCCACTGTTATTCTCGTAAAAGTGGTTAGCGCGAACGACTAACTGTATGAGCGAGAGGTCGAACCATTCAATTTATTCTGAGTGGAATAGAATGGTGCAGAATCGAATTAAATATCTCATAATGCTTGTGTGTATATTTCATCGTGGCTGTCTGGCGTTTAGCCAAACTTCCCTGACACGCTAGATTTCATGCCTAAAAAGGATTATAAATTTATGTGCATTCGGGCACAAAGCCGCTGCCGGGCCTCTGCCCCCGCGTGTCTATATAACTGATCCTCTCGCAAACAGACACTCCAAGATTTGTGGACTGGAAATTGCTTGGCGTTAGAGACGAATTTATTTATTTCTTGGATACTCGGGCTATCGTGTTTGTCTGAAAGGTTTTTTTTTATTTGTTCTTTTTTTGTTTAAGGAGATACAACATGGAAGAGGCACTGTATATAGCATTGAGCCTGTGTATAACTCTTCGTGTGAAATTCGCTATCTTCTAACCAGGTTTCAAATTCGGGACAAACTTAAGTACGTATAATTGGCAAGGAGTACTTGAAACTTGCGGAAGTACTTTGCTTAGCAACGCGCGCACGTATAGGTATGGCGCTACCGTATCTTGTGTCTGTGAATAGTATACCACTAATTTTGCGAAAACTTCATCCCTTTGCGTATCGACTCCTTTACCTATGAACGTTACAGTCAGCCGCGTCTATCATAATTTTATTTAAATGTTGCGACGTAATTGGAATTTTAATTGGTTGTGAATACAGCCAGACGGATTACGTATTCGCAAACGTCAAAATAATCTGAATAAAAAAAATTTGGAATAATTATGAAGAACGAAATTTGGAACATTCTTGTTGGATGACAAGAATCCCTTAATTTCGTTTATACTAAATTCTGAAGGATTCCAGTAGACAGGTACCTACCTTTACCGACAGAATTCAGAGTAAGCAGTAAAGCCTGATAAACGCAATTAACACTGGGACAATTAATCCAGCAGCCTATTAGCGTCCCTGAATTTACAGCGTAACTCGTCCAAAATGCCGGATTCACTGGGGAGACTAAGAAGTCATAAAATTATCCGAAAAACTGACAAGCAAAGAGCAAATCCCATGAATTTATTACCTAACGTGTTCACGCCGTGAAGATAGCCAAGTATCCTTGAAATAGCCAGGCATGTATAGAAACATTCAAGGCGTATAACTGTAAGGATTGTCGGAGGTTATGGTCGGCAAGGACATAAAAGGATATACTAGATACGTGCATAGGCATTCCATAAAGCGACAGCAGCTACACACTGCTTCTCAATAGAAACTTTTCTTCGGCCTTGATATCTCGCAACGGACCACGTGTTGTGCACGCAACATGGCGCCGACTGTCGCCAGGAGCCTTTCTCCTGCTCCGCTGCTTGGATATTTATAAATCCTACAAATTCCGTGGGCGTACACGTGGAAAGTCATGAAATCATGAACTCGAGATATTCGCAATCGAGATATTTGCAATCGAGATATTTGCAAGTTGCACACAGCATAAATACACTGTTCTACCGAAACAAAACAAAAAATTTGTATCACTCATTCGCCAGAATTTGTACAATTTTTTTTCATAATCCACACAGCTCCATATCCAAATATGGCTGTACGTATTCCTACGAAAAAAAAATGATCCCTTTCAAAATTTTGTAATGACGTCAGACCATTGTCCGGCTAACTGGTTCATCGATAGGGTCCGCGTCACGGGAGTCAGTGATGCAACGATGGCATATTCTAACACGTCATGCAATTCTATTCGCGTGGACCGCTTTATAATGAGTTTATGATTATACAGATTGACTGGACCAAAATGGGCGCTGAGTTTGCGCTGCTTTACGTTGCGCCTGGTAACGTATTGGTAGTACGCTACGACCGTACGCTATGGTCCGTTCGTTAACGACAGGAATATTAATAATGGCTAGGTATAATATACCCGTTATTGATAATGGATATAATGGCGGATGGTGCGCGGCTCGAAAGCTCAGGATCGGTATTTACCGTCACGTCGACGTAATTGCATCTCCATCCAATACGGAAATTCATGCAGATCGCGTCTAATAATACCGGAAGTATCCTTATACGCGTCGATTTGACATTGACCAAATGCATAGTAGTAGGGATACAACTGTAATCCGTACCATACGCGTTACTCTTATGACGTTAATTAAACGTGAAACGGTGGGGGATGGGGGTGGACGAAAAAAAGAGAAACAACGAGCGAAATTCACGCGCTGCAGTAATCGCAACTTTCTTATTGTTTTAAAATATCGGCGAAAGGGGAGAAACAAGCGAATCAAAAGCGCGCGCGTAAACACGGGAGTATAGTTGTACAATGAACAATTTTACGGAACAAATTTTAATTGCAATTACCCGATGTTAATTATCCGCGGAGTATAATACGCACATTTTACTTGACAATCCATTCGCTTCCTGATATATAAACCTTTATATATATATATATTACATAACTACATACATTGCATATTATACAGGGTGGTCCACGGAACTTGCACACCTATTATAACTTTTAAACGATGCATCCTACAGAAAAATTTTGTATAT
>JARQST010000637.1:254437-277374 GCA_030142225.1 Pachycephus smyrnensis
TATTATCAATGACGCACGAGAACCCCCCCCCCCCCCCCCCCATATTATCTCACACGAAATTATACGCGACATTATAATTACTATAGCGCCATAGACACTAATTGAATCCTAATTGAATTATTCTAATGAAACAAAAAAATATTCTCTATCCAACTTACACGTTTTATCACTAGACTTTTTGGATACTCGGAGATCTCATCTCTTTGCCAATCCAGTCTTTCAGTTTGGTACACAGAATTTCTTGTAAAAGGACCACGGCATCTCGTTCCTCCTTATCACTGTCGTGGGATACCCCGTAACTCCAGCTCTCAAATCGATGAAAGTTTCAAGAGTCATTTCAACAACGGCAGTATAATTTCGATTAAAGAGAATAAAGAGGAGACAATCTCGCAAGAGGATTCTGATAATGATTATGCTACGTCGGCGGGAGCCATTTGAAACCAATCGTCACTATGTCAATTCTGGGACGTGCTAGCAGCACCGGAAGGACTTGTGATACCTCATTATGACATTTGAATCTCTCTCTATATATATTTCTGGCTGTTTGTCTTTGTTTATCTGACTATCTTCTCTTTTTATCTCTCTCCTCCTTCCTCTTCCTTTCTCCTCCTAGCCTAGCCTCCTTCTACAGCAATCACACTATTAGTTCCAACTCTTTGTAAATTAAGCCGTATAGATGGATATACGCGCGTAGCAACGATTCTATACACACCGCCCACTCACCCAGTTCCCCCTCACTAATTAAACTTGTATTACTCACTCAAATGAATCTGGAACCAATCAATCGTGAGCCGTTAATTACGATTCAGGCAGTCAACTAAAAATACTGGGAGGTCCATAATTTAATTTTCCATCGCGGCTCCGATTGCCGAGCGAATCACGTGCTAATACGGAACGCGACCGGTCGGGATTTCATTATCTTTCCTATCATTTCTTTTTTTGGTCCCGATTTTTTCTCTTCTGCCATCGGTATAGCTCGCTTCGAAAAACAACGAATAACTCATCGTCCGTGCGTTCAGCTTTTTGAAATATTCTCACCCATCAGACCACGATTCACTTGCTCTTTGGAGCTCCAGGAAAATCGATAAATTTCATATTTTTATAATGTTTTGGGATCTGAAACGTTTTCAAAGCGTTCTGCGTAGTGGCTAGGGCACGTACCGGGTGCTTGTAAACGACGTTCGGCGAACACGAGGATGGATCTTGCGAGCAGCAGTCACAGAAAAAGGTATGGTGGAACGTGCCATTGGAAACTCATAACTGACCTGCATATACCGCCAGTGTAAACTTGACGAATCTACGATGACGGAGAAAAATATAAATAAAGCTCATCTCGCGAAATAGAACGCACGCGGGATTAACGATACTCTTCGGATACTCTTCGTATACTAGAGAAACTACAGTTTTATGAAAACGTACTTATGTACTTGGTATAATATAATATACTCACAGAAGACAGGTAGTTCTCAGAATGAATTTCATTTATCATAACTACCCGTGCGATGTTGCCACGAGTAGTTTGTTAAATAAATATCTACGGAAAATATATGAAATAAGCGTCGGTAGCGTCGCGACGCATCGTAAAGTCACTTTAGCATACTCACGTACCTCCTCCTGTAAATCCGTTCTCAAATCTCTGCCGTTTTCATAATGGCTCTTATTTTTCATGTACTTTTGTCACACTCGGTGCACAATTTATCCGTACGCACATGCGCAAATGCAGTTTCTCCCAATAAGTCATATCCTAGACTATCGTTTGTCCGAATGATCGCAAACTTATCATTCTTCTAGTTGAGGATCAACTAGGGAACCATCCTACGTACTGAGTAATGCATCTAACCCAGTGCAAACTATTTTGGCCGAGGAATTCCACGGTGGGGCGGGCAGGCAAACAGCTGTTTCGCAGGAAACGTAAAAATACATTAACGCAAAGATTTGTACTGTACGACGCGAAATGAAATGCTGCTCTCTTCTTGGTACATACTCGTGCACTTCCGCCATACACAGTTCTTCCACTTCCTTTTATTTCTCTACTTCGTACAGTAAGAAATGATACACCTGGACCACAGAGCATCCCTACTCCTGCCTGAGCTCTTTAATTTCTGGTTCTACATATACCTCAATGTGACAGACAACGTACAGTTAAAATGACACAGTAGTGACGTGAGGTTTTCTTACATTTCTAGACCCTGCCATTCATCAGTGTAAATTCAGTTTATGTAAAATTGCAATCTCGTTCAGTATTTTCATGACATTCAAGGAGCATCCGGTGTCATCAAAGGAAAATCAGTGGTAGTACTGCGATTTTCTTATTATATACGTAAGAGGGCACTGCATGCACCGCTTAATTTTCTTCGCTATAAACTTCATCGTAGAGGGAGCCTTGGGTGATGTTCTTATGCACTCGGGTTTATCGAATCGCGAGAGAGGACATGCACGAGGCCGGGACGGTTTCACCGGTATTCACTGATTGTGGGATGCTGCCAACTCTTTAACACCGTTAACTATAGAGCACGCACCACCATCAGGGTATTTCTAGGAGCCGACGCGTTCTCTACATAGTCCGCGCTAAGGCTAAGGTGTCTCCTCTCGTACCCAAGTGCGAGCTGACCAGCTCCCAGATTTCGAGTTCTCCCCGGACGAGCAGTCGAACGATACGCACCGGCCGCGAATATATAATCATATGTGAATCAGGTGGATAAGAAAGAGAGAAGCATGAGTGAAAAGCGAAGATTACCGAGCCGGAAGCGACTCGAGGAATCGGGCAGATCCGAAAAATCTAAGGAAGCCAGAAGAAGGCCGAAGACAGACGTCAGGATCGAGTCCAGTGATGATTTTCAATCTGGGATAGGTGCGCTTTCTAATAGAGAATTCATTATCTGTAATGTTTCGTGGATTGATTGTACTACGTGAGTCAATTATAATCTGGAAAAATGCATATATCGTGTTCATTATCTATTGATACGTAAACGATATTGTGTTTTGGTGCAGGTTATTGTGCTGCTTTCGGAAGCTCAAACGAAGTTTTTTTCTCTTTCTCTTATCTTTACACGATACTCGTCTATATTTAATCTGTGAGTGTCGGGTCCTCGAGTGACCGGCTGGCTGTCGCACAGTTTTTCTTTTAAAGTGGGTCGGCCGAATACGACGTGCAAGGGAACAGCAGGGCTAAATGTGTCGTTCAAAAATTTGCTTTCAGCCGCAAAAGCACCGATGACATCGCTAGACGAGAATGTGAACCGTATACATCGGGAGAATAAGACGGCCATGAATGCCGGTGAGTTACTTCCGTAAATGTTTCTCGTCGTTTGTTTTGTCTGTCTGTCGTTCGGTCACCGCCATTATTGTACCGCCCAAGAACACGTTAATCCCTGTTTGCGTTACAAGGAAATCTTTAAGGCTCTTTCGTACACCTTTCCTAATGCAACATTCATATCCAAAAAGACGCTTACCATAAGACGTCGTGCAACTTCCGCGCACTTACCCTGGCGGTAGGAACGTGTACCCTCAATCGTCGTTCTCTCGAGTTTTCACTCTGGACAGAAAGAAGAGAATACAAGAGAATTAAAAGGAGTAGAAAATATACGCAGACCGTGGAAAGGATCCGCTTGCATTCTGGGTATCTGTGGAAGGAAGCGCGTTCCTCGACGAGTTTCACTCAAGGAGTCTCGAAGACGTCCGACCGGGAAGACTTCTTGACGCTGCCATCCGCACTGCGACGGAACGGAGAAACCCATTCGTATCTTTGTTGTTCACCTTCACGACCGACATTGTTCATCCGACTGTACGGAATTTGATTTCTCTTCCGAATGCCGACTTTCGGAACGACTCGCTTGGACTAACGGCATTCATAATGCGCTGTCCTACCGCGACGGAAACTTAACGATTCATGAAAACGAATCGGTTTCATGCCTGAGTTGGCATCGGAGCTCACTCATCTTTTCACCTCGACGATGAAAATGAGACTAGAAGCATCCTGCGCAGTTATAATTGGCCACGTTTTCATGTAATAAGTAATAGCTAAAGGCAGTTCCCTTGAAGGCGTTTCACTGTCTAGGATATAGCTTCGACTATATTATATGTGTATGTATAGTCACTTCTCTGTGCCACTGTATATCATATCTAATTGGCTTTCCATTTTTGCGCATTTAATACACTTCTCTATTGACTTCTTCCTTTTTCGGACCATTCCTTTCGTATCGATCTACCGCTCTTCTGCTAACGATGCGGTTACGAAATTTTTTCACTACACCGTCTGACAGACGCGCCATTTTTGGACGTAGCGGAGCTTCATTGAAATCATAGAGAGAATCGCGCCAGACTTGAATTACTTGAAATACGTGACTTTTAAAATTTCTGCTTTGTTATTTCCTTATGTCATTTCTTGCGTTTCCTCTCGGATGCCTTAAGAGTCTAAAGTTTATGCGGGTCAGCGTGTTACGTGCTTCGTGGTTTTTTGCGATGCTGACTCACTCGCTCTCTACTTCTCTCCCTCTCTTTCCTTGCTCTCCTTCATTGGACTCTGCTTTCGAAGCATATCTTACTACCGTCTTTTGCATGTAATAAATTACGGAGTCATCGTTTACGTCGGTACGACCGTCCATGTCAACGGTCAAGGTCCGTATAAAGTCGCGATGGACTCGAGAAAGCCAAAAGTCCAACTGTCAAAAAAATTCTTTTTTTTTTCCCGCCTCACGCAGACTCCGTTGCGTACGAGAGGATTAAAAATACTGTACGAGAGGAACGTAATAATTCCCAAAGATCCTCGTCGTTACGTGCAACATAGAAATAAATATATCCTTTGATATTTTTGATTTTTTGCACGTCTTCGACGCTCCAAAAGCACTGACCTCTTGCGAACGTCTCTTTGGCATTGAGAGATTCCTACACTCTCGATTCACGTCGTTGAGAAAATTCATTTTATCCACTTACATATTCAGAATCGCATCGCGTACCACGTGCTCGTGCGCCTGCATTTTCCCACGTTCCTTTCGAGAGAACAAACGAGAGGAATGGAAAATGCTCCTTATGGCATCACCTTCACTCATGCTCTAGAGTAAGAGAAACATCAACGCGCTTATGTATATTTGTATAAATGTTAATTACCCTTGTATCTGTTCTAAGGACGTCGTTTTGATTAACGTTATGTTTAATTGTGACGTCAGAGATTGTGCAAGATTATTAATGAGACTGTGCTCGATTCGCCTTGACAAGGTTATGAATGAGAATGTTAATTTAAGCATATACGAAGACACTTCGTTAAGCACATCTTTGTGTGATTTATGATATTTTCATATACATATTTATGTCAAGTCGGCTTGGATATCAACAGACTACAGTGTTCGTTATCGGTCGCAACCTTGTGTACTTGACATTATAATTATGCATTTCTATGTATCTTGGACTTTTCCTGATTGTGCAAATAGTTGAATTGTTGGTATTACGGTGAAATAGTGAAGTTTCGCTTTGTTAAGGTTGATAAACTTTGTCTTATGATTCAGAGCACCTGAGAGGACGAGAAAGGGTAGAAAGGCTCCCTCCAATGGACGACGACAGTGGAGATAGCAACAACACAGGACGACCTGTTCAGGTTGTTCTTGCGCATCCTGATCATACGTTCGAATTGGACGAGGAAGCCCTGGCGGAAATTCTACTCCAGGATGAGATAAAGGATCGCAGTGTCGTCGTGGTGTCCGTTGCAGGAGCCTTTAGGAAGGGCAAGAGCTTCCTTCTCGATTTCTTCCTTCGATATATGAATAGCCAGGTGTGTTTTGTGTCTCATTCATTTCGTAATTCTTGATATTGTTATAGGGCTGCAATTGCATGTGCGAATCCGAAAGCTCATCTGACGTTACAGTGAATCGTTTGTACGATGTGGATTACATTACAGAATAGTAATTACTTAGAGAATGTTTTGTAAATGTCGTGTTAATTAATTAGGGTGATAATGAGATTCCCTTTCTCTTCTCATAGAAGACAGTTAAATGTTTATTTGTCATTTGCTTTCGATTCACAAATACAGTCGGCTGACGAGGACCGTAGCCAGTACAGGATGTACAATGAAATTGTTGTGTGTTTGAGTTTAATTTATAACTTGATTTACCGCTTAGGTGTGTAATTGCTGTTTACTACTAACTAACCCATTGTTATGACATATTTATATATAGCATTTACCTATATTGCATTAGCATACTTATTTGTCGAATGTATAAATGAATGTAATTTATACCGTCGACTATAATGTAAAGTGTAAGTGTAATGTAATGTAAAGTTTGTAAAATATACCATATATATAATTTTTTAACAGATCCGCAGTTCGAATGATAAAACATACAAAACATCAGTGCTGCTTGTATTATTCCTATTCGATAGCGTATATGGATTTTTGTATTCTGTGCGGAAATCGCATGCGATCAGCAACAGTGAAAATATACGCCGGATGTTAAATATTACTATGACTAGCAAATTTAATTGGAATACAACGTTAGAGTTTATATATTTCGTAGCAACTTGTTTGCTCTATTACGTTTATGCAAACATTGCATGAAGGTATTAATGGCTAAATAAAATGAATTTTCTGTTTCATGTGTCCGCCCTTCCTCGGAATAATGTCGTATTCGTATTCACGCTGGTCTGATGATATTCCATGGGAAATCAAATTAACAAACACAGTATGGAGAAACGGGGAATCGCGACAATTGGTTGGGCAGCGACGACGAGCCTCTGAGCGGTTTTTCTTGGAGAGGCGGATCCGAGAGAGACACGACTGGAATCTTAATGTGGTCCAAAGTTTTTCCTGGCACTTTACCAAATGGAGAAAAGGTCGCTATCATCCTCATGGACACGCAGGGTGCTTTCGACAGTCAGTCAACTGTCAGAGACTGCGCGACAGTGTTTGCTTTGAGTACAATGTTGTCGTCGGTGCAAATTTTCAATCTGTCCCAAAATATCCAAGAAGACGATCTTCAGCATTTGCAACTGTTTACGGAATACGGTAGACTGGCCCTTGAAAATTCCGGCAGCACACCCTTCCAGAGGTTACAGTTCCTCGTACGGGACTGGAGTTATCCTTACGAAGCCGATTATGGTGCCGATGGCGGTAAAAAGATTCTCTACAGAAGACTGGAAATATCAGACAGACAACATCCCGAGTTGCAAAGTCTTAGGAAGCACATTAAATCCTGTTTCTCGGACATATCCTGCTTCCTCATGCCACATCCAGGTTTGAAGATCGCCACAAATCCAAAATTCGACGGTAGATTGTCGGAAATTGAATCGGAGTTCAAGAAGCAGCTGGAAACTCTTGTACCGATGCTACTTGCTCCGCGAAATTTAGTCACAAAGAAAATAGATGGCCAAGTAGTAAAGGCGAAAGAGTTATTGGAGTACTTTAAAAGCTACATCAAAATTTATAAAGGAGACGAACTTCCGGAACCGAAGAGCATGCTTGTGGTAAATACCAGTAACTCGTTTCCCATATATTCAATGATTTTCAGTTTGCACCGTATACACGCGCGTCACAATTACTTTTTTTTCACGCAATAATACAATAACTACCATAAACTTTCCTGATACAGGCGACTGCAGAAGCCAACAATTTATCCGCGGTGGCCGAAGCCAAGGATCTTTATATGCAGATGATGGAATGCGTTTGCGGTGGAGCCAAACCATTTTTAGCGACTGCCCACCTGGAATCGGAACATCAGCGATGCGTGGACAAGGCGCTGTATCAATTTCAAAATAAACGCAAAATGGGAGGCGATGCCTTCAGTCAGACGTATCTAGAGAAATTACAAAAAGTACGTACCACATCGTATCGCCACATATAATTCTATGGCAGTATAATTATGCAAACTGATTCATTCAACGCATTTTTTTTTAACAGGACATGGACGAGGCGTATTTGCAATTTAAGGCCCACAACGAGAGCAAAAATATTTTTAAGGCTGCGCGAACACCAGCAGTGTTTTTCGCCATTGCCGTCACAATGTATATCTTATCAGGAATATTTGGTCTTGTCGGTTTATACACCTTCTCAAACCTATGCAACCTTATCATGGGCATTGGACTACTTACTCTTGTACTTTGGGCATACATTAGGTACGTAATGCAACTTACATCAGGATACACGAACTCTGACGTCCTCTCTTGCAACGACGCGCTTATCTGTCTCATGATTATTCTTAAAACCACGTTTTTTTTTGTACTTACAGGTACAGCGGAGAATTCCGAGAACTTGGCACACAGATAGACGAGTTAGCTAGCGGAATATGGGAGAATGTGAGTACCTTTATGCATCTTGTATCGGCAATGCGCTTGCATAGAAACCACCTTAACTTGAACATCCACGGCTTTCATACTGCATATTCAACGATACGCTTCAAGTACTTGAATTACACGACATTCTATATTGAGAAAATCGTGCATATTTTGCTTTGAGTCGAACGTTCACTTTATTCATATTGGCTCGAATACTAGAGAAACAAAGTAACAAATTGAATCGTATTGCTTAAAGGATTCATTCGTACGATATGTTCTTACTCTCATTTTAATAATCTCGAATAGCAATCTGACATCGTACGCAATGCCGTGAGAATATCTTATATCCTAATCTCATTAGAATACATAAATCCATATCCATTGATTGATAACAGAGTAAACAGTATTGTAGATCTTAATACAAATGTCATTCTAATCTATACTACTTAAGTCCCGACTAATATCTAGATCTTTTTTTCTATTCCAACAGGCCTGGCTATGCGCGCGCCTCATTCACAAAATGAGATACCTTATCCTATCCATTTTTGTTACTCTACTTGCAATTCCCACTTACGCACTTGTCTATACTCATATGCGCAAGCATCGCTACATCTGATCACACGCTTCCCTCTCCCTCTACTTACTTATGATTTATCTTACTTTCAGATTAAGTTTTTACGAATGATTTTAAATACACTTAAAGTTGTTAACGATGCTATTTCCACGTACAATTGCGTTTCGTAAGTTCCTTTATATCACTCCGTCTTCTTGTTGCCTTGTACTTTACGTTCTGTTTCATCGTCTCATTGTCCCTAATATACGGTGCGTACTAAAACGGGATCGAGGGTCAGAAAGGTATGATCGTTTGAGCATGATTCTTACGTAGTTCAGTTATGAATTAAATCAATAATATATCAAAAAATAATAAGAGGAGTAATATTTCTCTCGTACAAAACTTCCAAGCCACCTTTCCCATGGAATAATCTAAATGGCAAGCAGCACGAATAATTCGTTCAATTTAAGTGTAACGGAAGAAGATTAGAAAACTTATAAATCGTTAACGCCTACTATAATTCCCTGAATCGACTGCGAATTGTATCGGTATTACGCGCTGGTGTAATAAGAAATGCACGATCTGAACTTTCTCCATCCTCAATACTTAACGAAAGTAACGTATCTTTTCTTCTGTTTAGTTCATGAAGCCGGTGTATCAGCAATTTGTGGAGAAATCAGTGTCTGTGGCAGTGGCGCAGGCTGCGGAAATAGCAACGAACACCACAATGAATGCCACTGTCTCTGTCAACGGCAAGGCTAAGCTATCATAATAGTCATTCCCTCTAGAATCCTCGGTCTCTCTTTCTCTCTTTCTCATTCTTTCCCTCTGCCTATCTTATAAAAGTGTCTTGAAGCATAGCGCAATAACGATACGCTAACCGATATCAATAAACACTTTTGGCACGAGTTAATTCCTGGGTCAGTTGCTTCTTTTTGTCTAGAAGGCCACAAACGGTTTCATGTTTATTTTAAAAAAAAAATCATTTCTTTTGGCAAATGATTATACGTGTAGTTACGGTATAATGGAGCTGAGATGATAGCGAATGCATGTACAGTATATACTGATTACGAATCAGTGTTAGATTGTTGAAAGTCATGGTTATTATTATTATTACTGTGTCCACGGTCATATTATATTGTTATAGAAATAAACTCTTATATGAATAAGTAATATTTCTCATGATAGTGCGATTCAAAAGTTTTTGTCCACGCGTACAATTATTTCTTGCCCGAAATACGATGAAAAGGAAAATTATGCGTTACTGGAAGCTTCCAGATGAGATCCGATAAATGTTTGTGATAAATTTCTACTGTGCTCATTGGAAAATTTGTATTGACAGTTGCTCACTTCCTTAGGCGACTAGCGTATTTCTGCACAGGGGATTTATAAATGTTGTGTAGTACATACACGCGTGAACGCACTTTGGACCGAACTGTTTCCAGTTATTCGTTATATTTGTCTTTATTTTCTTTTACATTGTTTTCGAAACTTTTTTACTCTAGCCATGTCGATGAAATTCAGATTGTCCTTGTGCCAGGAATTTCCTATATTAATTGATGTACTGAATTACTTTTTAATAAAAAGAAAAGGAAAAGGAAAATATAAGGCTATGTAAATGTCGTGAAGTTTTTAAATTTTGCGACTACTCAGGGTTTTGCATAAAGGTATATACAGGGTGGGCTTAAATGGCACATCCCGTGAAGTCATGCCATATTATCGTATACTATTAATTGTTTCGGTGCACCCTGCAATTTGATTAAAATTTTCCATCAGAATCTAATAATTGATATTACTATATCTTGCCGATGTGAATAACAATATTAGCGTTTTTTTTCGTATCCATGAAATATTAATAGGATTTATTAACAGGTTTGTGTATTTATAATATACTGTAGATTTAATTATAGCTTGCACGCAGCCTTAATTTCTGGATCTAATTCAATGATATAATTGAAGTTCCTTATAGTGATCTATGGAGAGTTTAGCTGTGTTTAAAGAAAAGTAGGGTCAAGAAAAGGGTCTCATTAGAATGTAATTAATCGAATGTAAAACCAAATTCACTTAAGCAGCTGGACATTAATGGATTAAGATGATTAACTAAAGACGTTTTTATTCAATTATAATAGAGCCAAACGCGATACTAAGGTGATGGTTTTCGCTGGCAGTTATGGATTGCCCAATAATTGTGTATTTTGTTGTAAATTATTTAAAATAAAACTATTAATATTCTGTACTATGAAAGGAGATATTAATTCAAGAGTACGCATAGCCTTTAACAAATGGGACACGCAGTTTTGTTCATTAAAAATTTCTGAGTTAATTAAATTACGTTTGCATGATGCGTAAGGTGATATGGAATAATTCATGTAGTGTCAATATATACTTACTAAAGAAAGCTATACGTAAATACATTGCCAACGACAGCTTCAAAATAATAGAAAATATATGCCATACATTCTTTATTAGTTGTTAAAGTTTTCTCATGCTTTTCCACAACAAAGTTATAATAATAAGAGGCCCCAGATATGCCTACTAAAATTGATTATATACAATTTAATGGCTGGTAAAAGATGTACGTTGCTAATAGAAATTAAAACTTTTAATTCGCATTATTCGCAGCACCTAAGGCTTACAAGAATGTTGAAATGATGAAGAAAATCTGTCACAGACAAGAGCATTAGTATTTAGGTTGCGATTGAATTAAATAAAAGACAAATTCGAACAACAACGTTTATAAATAAGTACATTACATAAATATGCAATTAAAATCAGAAATTTTATTGCGTAATGGTGGTACTATAAGACTCATGAAATCTGTATAGTTGATGTTCTGAAGGCTTCATATTACATGAGCAGACCTTTTATTGTAAATTCGGAACATCGTCTATAAGTCTAGTATAATTGTGTAATTTTTCAATGTTGCAAGACATAATTTTTTATGATTCTATAAGTCCCATGTAACAATCTGGCAAGTAGTATGTATACGAAATTGCCCTTGCGATTTCTACCAAAACAAATCATTGATCAAGAACTCCAATGATGCAATCATTGATGAAGTGTTGTATTCATTTCAAATAAATCTTTTGTATTAATAATCACAAATTTCAACTTAGTATATTTTTGCAAGTTTACAAGAAAGTGATTAAATTAGTGGGCTATTTTAAAGGAAAAATTTGAATTAACTTGGTGACATAAAAAGTTACAATATTGTAATTTGTATTAAGTTTATGGCAACGATGCTAAATGGTGATGTAGAATATAACAAAATAATGATTGTGGTGTAACTAATTATGATTAAAAATAAATGCGTATTTTTGTATTAACAAACTAGACATTTATTTTCTTGAATTTACACTGTATATAACCTTCTTTTTTCAGTCATTTTAGGTCAGTTATTTTCTATTTATATTTTCAATTAATGTATTTCAAGCATTGGTACAAATTTTATGCCTTAAACATTCGTCGAACCATGGTATCGAAATTTTTATTTGCTATGCGCAAGCCCTCATTAAAAGTAGTCAAATGTTGCCGTGCTAAAGAATTATTAGGTTGTAGTTCAAGAACTCTGTTCATGTCTGCTGCTGCCTTTTCAAGATCCCTTAAACCACCATAGGCAACACCTCTTCTATACAATGCTTTAATATTATCCTTATCTTTATCGAGAACCTTTGTGCAGAGTGTTATAGCATGATCAAAGTTTTTACGATGTAAATGACAATTTGCCATATTATTGTACAAAACCATCCTAAGATTATTTATATCTGCTTCCAATGTATTCTTTAATTCTAGATCCTGTATAGGTTCCAGCGTTATGAGTATTTTACAAGCCTTACTAAATCTGTAAAAGGCATCTACAAATCTTGAAGCTTTAAATAACTCAACACCCTTTTCTTTATATTTTAATGCCATCAAATATTTTTCTTCAGGAGTCCATTCCCAAATTGGTTTATATGGTTTATGAGCAGTCAGTGTCACCTCAAACTTTATACATTTAATTTCAGATGAATCTTCGACACTGCATGGTAGAGTTATCGTTACTAAACTGTGCTCATTAACAAACATCATTCGAATTGCTCTTTCAATATCTCTATCAACAGCACTATAGAGATCACCAATAGTAATGTCCTTATCGCAAACACCATTGAGAATTTCACTGTGAAATTCCTCACTTAACTTAGTAACAGGTATTCCATCAACCTCAATCTTCTTAACTTGAATATGACAATTAGATCGTTCTATAGCTTTGTTCGAAAAAGTACCCTGTCTCAGAACTTCTTTGGTGATCCGCTTATCTGCAGAAGTCCAAACTTGCGTCATAATGGCAAAGATATTCTAAAAGTTCCTCCTGTTAACAATAAATTTTCTGTATTTCTGCACATACTCCAATGTACCAATGAACAAATGTATACACCAGAACAAATATTACCCATGTAGAACTTGCATTTATAGAAACACGTTACTGTTTATTGATCAGTAGTAGCATAAGCATTAATAAGTATTAAAGTGTGATAACCTCTATTTCATTCATGTTGACAGTTCTAGATACAACAGCTGACACACCAGTTTCATATAGGTATATGTATTACAAATAAGTCACGTGACATATTCAAAAAGAAAGGTGGACAGGTACTAATATACAGGAAGCATAACAGAAAATTATAAATTTGATATCTGAAGCCAACTGAGTATGCCAAACTGAAGTCGATAAGCACAAATCTTTTACAATAATAGTCGGTATATGTAAGCTATCTATTTATTTGATTCAAGGATAACAGTGTAACAGTTAAAAAATTAATGGACAGATGGTTCGGGAACCACTGCAGTACATGGTATAACTGATTTATGTGTTTGATTAATTCCTGTTCATATATTAAAACATTTTCAATCTGCAATTATAATAGTAGAGATGGAAAAAAAATGAATTATTCTTAACGGAAATATTTTATTTATATTCATGTTAATAGTCAAAATTATACTGGTACAATATTCAAAAGATACATACAATAACGGCAACAACACTGTCAATATTTCTTCTCACCTTTTCACTGGTCTTTTAAACGGTACTCCTATTGGAACCTCAGATTTTTTTACATTTGCTTGTATTCTCCTCTTAGCTTCCAATTTCATTTTTGCCTCCAAACGCTTTTGCTCTATCTCTTCGGGTGTACAGAGTACGGGTTCTGAACCACTCCATGCTTTTTTGGAGTCACAGCCAAGTCTCGGTGAGCCTCCTTTAAAAGTATAAACGTCATCCCTTTTTGGGACTAGTCTATTAAGAGGATAGATGTTGTTAGTGTGGCTGTTACCGTTGGTAATCGGCAACTTACTAGCTTCACCAGATTTCAGTAATTGTATCCCAGAAGATTTTGAACTTGTAGATGAACCAGCACCTGAATTAGATACAGCGTTCCAACAATTAGAACTTAAATTTAAATTTGACGAAGCTCTGGGTCCCTTTTTTAAATCCGACGAATACTCCGCCTTACCAGTAACATTAGAGAATTGCTTTTGATCAACAAAGTGTGGTTCTGATAAGCTTTTCATTTTGAAAAATTTCCTATCCTCATTAGGTGTGTTCAACAATTTTGAGATTGATTTACTATGAGAACTGTTCATGAGATTGCTGCTGCTCCCTGTTTTATGTAGACTGGTGTTGACACTAATGTTACAACTGTTGTTTGTGTTTCGTGAAGATAATACTGTTGCTTTAGGTATGAAAGTACTTTGTTTAGATACTATGTTAGGCTTTGGAGTTACTATATGATTATTTTTATACACTTTTCCATAACGATTACGAGACTCATCAGCATGAACAGGAATGTTTTCATCCTCTAATGCCTGGCACAAAAATTGTTCTTCCTCTTCCAGACATGATGCTAAACAGTCATCGAATGAATCATCAGGAATTTGTGAGAACAAAATATCATCTTTATCAGCAATCGTGTTTTTACTGAATAACGTATTGCTAGAATGATCAGTATTATTATTATTGTTACAAGGGCCTTTTGAATTTCCTGTCGTTATCCGGTTTATAATTGGTTCTTCAATACTTGTTGCATGTGATGTACTTGACTGTTGAGTTGCACTGGTAATAAGTCGGAACATAGTATTTGTATTATCACACACTATTGATGGTTCTTTTTCTTCTCTACCACTAAGAATCACAGCATTTGAAGCTGTTTCTTTATTCATGTCTAACTTAAATCGTTCTTCAACTTCCTGACTACATCTCACCATACAATCCTCAATTGAATCATCAAATAACTCTTCATAACTTGAATTCGTTTGAACATTTTCAGTTTGCAGTATTGATTTCTCTTCCTCATTTGTCACTTGTAATTTTATATCCAAATCTTCCAAATCTTGCGTGTCCATATCAATTAATAATTGGCTGCTAGTTTCATTCTCATCTTTTGCCTCAGGAATAGCAAGCTCATCATCAGCCTTTTGCCCCATATTTATTTGATCCCTCAATGCCTTCAATTCAGCAGCAAATTTTCCAATGCCTTCGGTATTATGTGTTTTAATCAAATGTCTAGTGGGCTTGTAAAATAATGGAGAATTGGGTTTGACAATACGTCTCTTCTCCACCGTACTATTTCGCTTAGGTGTAGCATTTAAAGCTTTATAATTTTTGGTTCTGTTTTCTGATGGCTTAGCTATTGGACTATGCCAATCCCAAGCAACCTCATTACATCCATCCTGCGTACAAGGCAGTAACGTAGGAGTGCCAAAATCTGATGATTCTTCTATGTGGGAATTATCACTGTTTCGAATTGGTGTACTATGTCCTGCTTGTGAATACACAGTTTTCGGAGAATTAAGGGCATCAGCTATGTTGTGAATATGAATCTTTGCTTCATCCATAATCGTTGATGTATTTTCTGAAACACCAAGATAGAAATGAACATAGCATACATTCAAAGTAACTAAAACATTATATCAAAATTTGAATAATTGTTGAAAGCAGTTTTGCTTGACTTCAACTGAGTCATACAAACATTCATAAATAGCAGCAATAGACAAGTATTCTAAACAAAGCTAACTGCTTATAAAATCAAGTAATACCATTGTTTTCGTGCTTCCTTGAAATACGACGTTTCTTTCGCACTTTTGAGGTTGACCCAATAACTTTTATATCTTTGCTCATAATTTTATCTCACGCCCTGTAGGAAGAACAACAGATAAAAAACCGGGTTTGTTGGCCACAATAACTGTAGCACATAAAAACCTTTGTTACGTTTCGTTTTAACAAAATTTTAAGCTCTATCTATATTCATCAACACTCTTACGTGAGACTGAGCGAAGATAACTTTCATTCTTTACTTTCGGAGTGACAGTATGCACTGTAAATTATTCTTTTGACATCAAGCAGACAATAAAACAAAATTGTACGGCTGCACAAAATGACAGACACCACAGTTGCTACTTCGAACAGTAACCAAAGTCGTATTCATTTCCCTTAGAAACGTCTAACATAAGATGAGGACCATGCCTGTTCTTGAAATATGTGATCTGTGTAATAATATTTTCTTGGTTGAATTTAATCGATAAACGTAATGATATTTATGCTAATTAGCGAAAAACTTGAATATAACCAGTATAATCGGTAAAATTGTAATATGCCGGCATTGCCATTTGACGCAGAGTCGATACATGAAAACGCGACTTCAATCAGCTGATTATCGTCAAAGCATGCTCTGATAAAGGTGCATGGATTATTTGAATATGTAATATGTAATACTATTTCCCGTGCTGTGCAAAAAAAGTTCGGCTACCGGACGAATAGTCGCGACGCTATTTGTCCGGTAGCCGGATGAATAGCCACTGATAGCCACTCCATTGAAAATACTGTAGTTGACAGTGAATGATTATACATATAATGATAAGAAAGCTACCACTGATTTCGTCTAACAGTCAGAAACCCGAATATACCACACCACTAAAATGAAATTCCCGGAATGCCTATTCCTCCTGAAATGCTGATGTAACGAAAATACATTACAGTAGTGTTATATGGTATAACAGAGTACTGTATTTTCGTAACATCGGCATTTCAGGAGAATAGCCATTCGGGGAATTTCATTTCAGTGGTGTGGTATATTCGGGTTTCTAACCGTTTTGTGAAATTAGTGGTAGCCGATAAGGACTCATAGTTCAAACTCTTTCAAGTGAGAAGGAGACCTTTCATAAAGAGCGTACAATCGTTAAATCAATCATGAAGAAAGTTGTAATATTTGGATCTACAGGGAATACCGGCTTATGCGCTTTGGAACATGCAGTTAAGAAAGGTAAATTGGAATAACTGTGATTGTACACACTTTGCAGTGACGTTATCATCTTGATATCACAATTCAGCATTCTATTTCTATTTTATATATATCCTTCTTAGGACTTGATGTTCGTGCATTTGTCAGAGATGAATCCAAGATTCCAGAAAATCTTAAAGGGAAGGCAGAGGTATTTGTAGGTGATGTTACGAATGCTGAGCAAGTATCCCAAGCAGTGTCGGATAGAGATGCTGTCGTAGTGGTACTTGGTACACGAACTAGCCTTAGTAAGTGTTTGTACTTATTAAGAGAAACTTGACCGAACCTCTCGGCGTGTACTTGGTGCGAAATTGTACCGAGTCTCTTGATATGTTATATAAAATGTATCGTAAGACGCTGATGCAAATAATTACATTTGTAAGGTCCAACTACGGCCATGTCTGATGGTTTGAAGAACATAATCGCAGCTATGAAGAAAGAGAAGATTGAAGTAATTTCAGTGTGTTTATCAGGTATCGTTTTTTATATTCCATGGTTCTAAATTTGAGCAGTTCTTAGATTTTCATTAGGTTATAATTTTCTTTTTTTTTTCTTCTTAATTTATAGCATTTCTAATTTATAAGCCCGAAAATGTGCCTCCTATATTCCGCGACGTGACTGCTGATCATCAACGTATGTTTGATGCTATCAAAGAGAGTGGACTCAAATGGATTGCTGTTGTACCTCCTCGCATTGAAGGTATTTTTATTAAAACAAAAGAATTTGGAGCCTGTGTCATTGATATGACAAATTTTTATTTTAGACATAAAGTATTTATTATGTAACCATATTAGTTTTACAATCCTAGTATATTTAATTTAACAATGATATATTATTCTCTATTAACAATTTAGTCATTTAAAATCTTAATGGCTCTTGTCTAGCTCTTAGCTCTGCTTTTTTCCTTCGTTATCCATCCTCCTCCTCTACTTTCGTCTTTCTCTCTTCTATCTACCACTAGCATTTCTCTTCTCCCAACCCCCAAGATGCTCTCTCCTGTAGCCTGTCTAACTCTTCCGATTCTCTCCATCCATAGATCTCAGCTCCATACATAATTATGCTTTTCAACAGTGCATCAAACAATGTCTTCCTCAGTTTTAATGAATTACAGAAGAATCTTTCTCCTATGCTCCAGTTTTTTTCCATGGCCTTATTCGCTTTATGTACTTGGTTTCTTATGTGCTCTTTGTCATTATTGTCCATTTCCATTATACATATATCCCAAGTATGAGAATCATTTCACTTCTTCCATTTCTTCTTCTCTCCATTTCCATATTTTCCTTTCCTTCTTTTTCTCCCTCTTGTTTCTCCAAAAACTCATAATCTTCGTTTTAGCAACATTGAGTACCAAGCCTCTTTTCTCCAAGTATCTATAATTTCATTATCTATTGTCTAAATCCCGTTTCATTATTAGCCAGAATCACTATATCATCTGCGTACCCCAATGAGTTTATTTTATTCCTTCCAATCCTAATTCGTCCTTTTTGTATTTTAGTCAGTTCTTTTTCCAGATCTGCTATGTATATGTTAAAGAGGGTCGGACTAAGTGGGCAATCCTGCCTCACTCCCCATTTCGTCCAAAACTTTCCCACTGTTCTTACCATGTGCTCTGACCCTACAGCTCGTTTCTTTATATAGCTCTATCAATATTTCAATTATCCCTTTGCCCATCCTTGTTCTTTTCCATAGCTGCCCATAATCATGTCTTTTTAACCGTGTTAAAAGCCGCTGTGAGATCCACAAACATAGGGTGCTTTCCGATATTCACTCAAAGCGCTGCGAGTATCGTGTCCCTGTTTACTCACATATAATAGAATGAGACACAACCATGCCCGCAGCGCTTTAAGCAAATATCGGAACGCACCCATAGCATACACTTTGCTAATCCCTCTTCTTTTCTCCTCTTCTAACCCTTGCTTTTTGCGCTCAATTGCGCTCCTCCCTTTCTCGAAGCCCATCTAAGTATCAGACAACACCTTTTTATCTTCACACTCCACATCTATCCTATTTCTTAAAATACTCGCGTATATTTTGTAGCCAGTGTCCATTAGAGCTATTCCTCTGTAGTTCTTAGTGGTTTTTTATCTCTTTTCTTATGCATCGGGCTATAATAATACCTGTTCTTCACTCATCTGGAACTCCTCTCCCGCCCCTGCTCTCCTTATTAGTTGGGCTAGTTTTCTTTTCAATACTTCAGTAACGTATATGCAGACCTCATTTGTAACTTGATCTTCACCCGCAGCTTTTCTTCCTTAACCCCTTCGCAGTGTGGCGAAAATTTGATTTTACGTGTCACTACTGTGTGAAAAAAAGTTTCTTAGATTTTCGAGATGATTTTAGTATCAAGGTTTTTGAGGTCGCTGAATCCAAATATGGCATCAGAATTTCAAAATTCAATATGGCGAATCTAAAATGGCGTACTGAAATGGAAAAAGGGTCGGAATTGGTATCTTAGGGATTCTAAGGTCGCTGAATTTAAATATGATATCAGAATATCAAAAGCCAAATTTAAATATATAGTTCCAGGGTGATATAACGTTCCAGTATAATTAATAGGAAAAAGTTCTAATTACATAATCACAAAATAAAATGTAAAATATAAAAATAAAAAAAGAAAACAGAATGAATAAAAAATAATAAAAAATTGTTTAAAGTAAAAAAATTAAAAATTAAAAAGTTATAAAAAGCATGGAGTCAAAACTCGCCATGTCCTCGTTTCGTGATTCTGGTTTTAGCAGAGAGCAAGATTTATAAACAATAGCACTATATTGATGCAATATTTTTTGATAAAGTTTAAATGAATTATTATTTTCAAATGATTCTTTTCGACGATGTTTGATCTGCCATTTGGAATTAAAAAATTCTGATATTAATTTTGATTTAGCGACCCCAAGAATTTTGCAATATCCATTTTTATAAGAATCCAATTATTTTTCCAAATTTCGATCTGCCATATTGGATCCCACATTTTGAATTTTGAATTTTGAAATTTTGATATCGTGTTTGGATACAGCGACCTTAAAAACCATAGATATCAATTTTCATAAAAATCGCAAAAAGGTAAATCGTTTTTTTTTTTAAGATCCGCATGTAGGTGCGCTACACACTGGTGACACGTCTTTTTTCCGCGCAAATATCCATCTCACACAGTCAAGGTGTTAATCTTTTTATTGCCTCTTCTATCTCCTCTTCTTCTTCAATCGCAATACCAAATTCCCTATTGACTTCTATTACCTCCTCTTCTCTTACTGTGTGTCCACCATATTGTTTTGTAAGTTTCTCCTCCCATTATTCGTCTTTATTTGCTCAAATTAGTTCTTTCTTCTCCTCCTTTTAAAAACTTCCCAAAATTCTTTTTCATTTCTTGATTCCTCCAGTTTCTCTGTGATTCTTATTCCCTCTTGCTTTATCTTCATTTTCAGCAGATCCCTCTGTATTCTCTTCTCTTTCTTCTATATAGACTTATCCCTGCTCCTCTTTTCCTCCACTCCTTTAATACCTCTTTCATTCTAACTTTACTTTCTGTGCATTCTTTATTCCACCAGTTTTCTTCTCTAATTGTTGGTCTTATTTTAATTTCTTTATATACTATGGCCCTCTTGATCTTCTCTACCAACTCATTCCATGTTTCCTCTTCTTCGTATATCTCCTTTTCTATATTTATTCTATAACTTTGCACCGATTCCTCGTCCCATTTTGCTATCTTCACCGTTTCCAGTTCTTTCTGCGGTAAAGTCCCTTCCTCACTTTCTATCTTGACTATAATCGGCATGTGATCAGATTCAATCCTCATTTCTAATTGCATTTCCTCAGCTTCCTCTTTTGCGTCTAAATTACTTAGCACGTAATTTTTAATGACAAAGTTTTAATATTTTTTTATTTATTCTTTTTTGCAGATTCTCCAAGTTCCAAATATGTAGTTAAGCATGATGAGTCACCCGGACCTACTATATCCAAATACGACTTGGGTGTATTTCTTGTAGAAACTTTGGAACAGCCAGATAATTATCAAAAAGTATGTGGTATTGCATCCGTACCTCAGTAATGGAAAATTATGTTATCAACATGCATTACTAATGGCTTAGAAATGAAAAAGAAACAAATGAAAGTACTGTCTACTACCGAACAACGTTACATTAGTGCACAAAAGGGGCTACGGGTTAATAATAATAAAGCTTAGAATAATAATTTCTTTGATCCTTATTCTCTTTGTAGTTGTATCTGCTCAATACCTCTTTAGGAAGTTTTAATCGGTAACGTTTACAAGTACTAAAAACCACGTAAAAATGTTAACTAGCCAAAAGTGTAGCTTTGCATTAAGGAATGTATATTGTCTTCAACAAGTTACTTGTAGCATTTATAATACCAAAGACTCGTGTACCTGTTAATTTAAAATTAATAATAAAATTCGCCACGATAGTATGATTTCGTAGGATTTGAGTTGATCGAAGTCTAGAGAATCGATAAAAAAAAATCGACAGTCGCAGGCTAAAACATCGCTTCTGGGAAAGATCGATTTTTAATCAGTATCCTTAAACTCAGCTATCAGCTGCGCCGAGTAGTGTTATACCGTGTCGTTGGTGGAACACTGTACTGTACACTGTCACACTGTGTTCTTTCCTCTCCCGATAAAAAGCATACAATCGTTAAAACAACCATGAAGAAAGTTGTAATATTTGGATCTACAGGGACTACCGGCTTATGCGCTTTGGAACATGCAGTTAAAAAAGGTAAATCGGAATAACTGTGATTTTACACACTTTGCAGAGTTGACGTTATCATCTTGATATCGCAATTCAGCAAGTCACTGTCTTACATAATTCCTTAATATAAACGTTTTTGGTTTTCATGCATTTTATTTCTACTTTATATATCCTTCTTATTAGGACTTGATGTTCGTGCATTTGTCAGAGATGAATCCAAGATTCCAGAAAATCTTAAAGGGAAGGTAGAGGTATTTGTAGGTGATGTTACGAATGCTGAGCAAGTATTCCAAGCAGTGTCGGATAGAGAGGCTGTAGTGGTGATACTTGGTACAGGAACTAGCTATAGTAAGTTGTAGTTATTAGGAGAAACTTGGCCAAAACTCTCGGCGTGTACTTGGTGCGAAACTCTACTGAGTCTCTTGATATGTTATATAAAATGTATTGTAAGACGCTGATGCAAATAATTACATTTGTAAGGTCCAACTACGGCCATGTCTGATGGTTTGAAGAACATAATCGCAGCTATGAAGAAAGAGAAGATTGAAGTAATTTCAGTGTGTTTATCAGGTATCGTTTTTTATATTCCATGGTTCTAAATTTGAGCAGTTCTTAGATTTTCATCAGGTTATAATTTTCTTTTTTTCTTCCTGATTTATAGCATTTCTAATTTATAAGCCCGAAGATGTGCCTCCTATATTCCGCGACGTGACTGCTGATCATCAACGTATGTTTGATGCTATCAAAGGGTGTGGTCTCAAATGGATTGCTGCTGTACCTCCTCGCATTGAAGGTATTTGTATTAAAACAAAAGAATTTGGAGCCTGTGTCATTGATATGACAAATTTTTATAATTTTTATATTTATTTTTTTGCAGATTCTCCAAGTTCCAAATATGTAGTTAAGCACGACGAGTCACCCGGACTTACTATATCCAAATACGACTTGGGTGTATTTCTTGTAGAAACTTTGGAACAGCCAGATAATTATCAAAAAGTAGTTGGTATTGCAAACGTACCTCAGTAATTGAAAACCCAAAAACACTTTCGTGTAAAAAACTTCGCCAAGTACAGGATTGATGTGAATTCTTACATTATTGTTCAGCATACA
>JARQST010000637.1:277474-337771 GCA_030142225.1 Pachycephus smyrnensis
AAAGACGCACATTTTCGTTTTTTACAAATGTAAATACGTCAAATCCTGCCAAAGATACAGCCATTTGAATGGAAAAAAGTTAAAAAATGGTCATCAACGAGAAAAAACGTCAGAAATTTTTTTTTTAATTTTGACACTCGGTGAATATTTTTCAATAAAGTAACTTGATTTTTCAAAATTATTTGTGGAATTTTTTTTTACCGGCTGAAGTGACATGGATCGCCTCATATATAAGCCTATATATATATATATGAGTCCACTGTCCAGTACGATTGTTGTTACTATAAATAGATACGTAAGTCATCTGTTAAGCGATTCGTTTAATAGTTATTTTTATCAAAGATCCCAGCTATACATATATTGTATGTATTACGTTTAGATATTTGTATAATAATTAATTGGATACTTCGAATGGGCGTTCATGTGGCGCACCTAGTCGAACGTAGGATCACTGTAAATAAGAAAGATAATATTAAGTAATATTAATAACTAATAATAGTATAGTACTCTTTAGGCGAGGTAAGACACTACGAAAAAAGAAAAATGTATACATAACTTTTTATTTATCTCCAATGATACGTACGAGTTCTAGCTATGTAGAATGTTCCTGCGCGCGCACCAATATATCGTTAAATGACATGACTTCAGGGTGATGGTGCCACTATCAGCGATGATTTATTTCTTTTTCTGCTCTTTTTTTTTTAAATACATTTCGTTAGGATTTAACATTCGTGCTTGAGTGCTCAAAATCAGTTGTTTTTAAATGATTTGCATAGTTCTCTCCTATCAAGCTGGGCGTCGTATTTGTGAATGCGTGAAACGACGATTTAAGTATCTTCTGTTGCAAATCAAAACTGATGTGCTGCTCTAGTTGAAAGTTTCTTAATTGAAACGTTAAGTTGACCCAAATATTTGTCTGTTTGTCGACTGCTATTTTGTTAGTCCAATCATTCGTTTATTGAAATAATTACGCGATTAACTCTATGTTCTGCTCTCATGATAAGCTTTTGTTCATGTATGACACGTTTAAAATTTCTCATGAGTTTTATAGGGTCCGATTTCTGTTGTCGCAAGATTCGGCCGGTATGGTCCAGTGAGCTGTTGTTCCGTGGGAACATTTTAATTGGTGAAAAGAACGTTACACATATTAACGTTTTGTTTATGTAAACATCTACATACTAACGTATCTCGCTATTTACGAATTGAGTTAATAAAGGCGATAAGATGATGAATTTGTAAAATTTGTTTCTACGTTTCTTTCCTCTTACATAAGATCAATGGTTGTGTTCAGCAGAAACAGCGCTAAGCGAGCAAGAGCATTTGACTGGTTATTTAATAATAAATGTTGCAAATGTTGTCAAATTTGACCAATCAAATATATTTGCTCCTACAGCGTTGTTTCTACAGAATATATCCAATGTAACAATCTCTGGGTCCACGTTGTGGCCGCAACAGGATCCTCTGGGTCTCCCGACGTGGACCTTGGACCCCCTTAGGGTACGCTACAGCCATGGTCTTTCGTGCAGTGAATGTAACTAGGGTGTCTACCTTCCACGTTTGTAGTATAATTTGTTCGCTTTGCTGGAAATGCTCCAAGACGTCGTTGACCCTTGAGCACTCGTGTGGGTGTAGATGATCCTATTAGATTAAAGTAACTCTCTATCGGAGACATCTTGCGCGAAGATCAATGGAATTTTCCGAAACTACGCCAAGTGCTAAACAGCGCCACCTAGCGGGATTTCCCTGGACTATTGGAAAATGCTCCTTGCGAAAATAGCTACTTCAGAGAAAATTGTCCTTAAAGTTGTTCTACGCCCCCTAGCGAAATTTCCCGGAATTACCGCAAGTTCTCAACAGCGCCACCTGACGGATTTTTCAGGAACTAACGGGAAATGCTTTTCGCGAAAACGCAATTGTTCGAAAAATCGTTACACTCACTCTACCGGAATTTTCCGGAACTACCGCAGATGTTTAACCGCGTTATCTCGTGGGATTTCTCAGAACTAACGATAAATTCTCACCAAGCGAATGCCAATTTCGATAAAAATATAACCTAGATCTGCAAGGGGAGTGAAGTGTAGTCAGGCAGCACGATAGAAAAAGGAATAGGAATTAAGGCGATGAGAGATGTACACGAGAGGAAATGAGTTTGAGAAGAGGAATGGGAGGAATGCACAAGAAACATTAAAGGAAGCAGGATAATAAGAGGAGTGGAAACAAGAGAAGGAAAATGAGGAAGTTGAAGTTGAAGGGAGGCAAATGTCAAGAGAAGAAACTAACTCAATTCCAGGAGGCAAATAAACAAAATATACAAACAGATGGATATAACTTTCTTCGATTAAAAATGCCCATCCTTGGCGGACAACTGTGGAAGGTTGTCATGCCTGCGAGGGGAGATTTGCTGCACAGTGGAAATAAGACACCCGGATTGAATACTACAGTTTGAGAGCCTTTATAATTGTGTTGTAAAGGTTCTAATTATGTAGGTCATAATAACCCAATAATGAAAGAAAATAGCGCGAGAGAGAACGAAAAAAAGACGAGCGTCAGATGATATTGTACAGTAATAAAATAGAGAAGAGAAAAAGAAGGAGGAAAATAGAGGAAGGAGTAAAAGGATCAGAACCAGGAAAGATTTATAAAATGAAATGGATGAGAAAAGAGGTACGTACAGAAAGGGTGAAGAGATTCGAAGAAGATGATACGAGAAAAGAACAAGTGACGAATTTGGATGAGAGAAAGGATGAATGAGAAACGAAAAAATAGTGATAAAGCAAAGCAGGACGAAAAGTGAAGGAAAAGGGAGCGAAATGGGCCCCATCTCGCCCATTTCCGTGGGGTCCTACTTTTCCACAAGGGAGCTACGACCCCTCTGAGGCCTAACAGAGGACCGTGTTTTGGGGATTGAGGGGAAAACCCCCGACACCTGAATCTATCTCGCTCAGGGCTTGGGAAAAAACCTCAGGAACGAAAGGGAGCCGGGCCGAGCGACAAGAAAGACGCAAGGACCGCGAACGTAGCACCCAACGGTGCCCTTGCGAGCGACCACCGGGACGTCCCGGAGGACAATATTTGACGCTACAACCTCCGCCATTTCCCACCGAGCAAGCTCAATGGGTTAAACGTAAGGGACCACGTCCAACGCCGCCGGCGGACCCTGTCAGTCATTGATCCCCGCGCAAAATGTCTCCGACACAGGGTGGCTTTGATCTAATAGGTGCTTACAAGCACCCATACTACTCCAAGTGAAGCTGACCTACGAGCACAAGCACAGGCAGGACTTTATCCAGAGCCAACGGACTACCCCGCAGGATCTCCCCGCCGGCACATAGGATCGTCTCCACCCACACGAGTGCTCAAGGGTCAACGACGTCTTGGAGCATTTGCAGCAAAGCGAACAAATTATAACACAAACGTGGAAGGTAGACACCCTAGTTAGATTCACTGCACGAAAAACCATGGCTGTAGCGTATCCTAAGGGGGTTCAAGGCCCCCGTCAGGAAACCCAGAGGATCCTGTTGCGGTCGGGCCCACAACTTGGGCCCGACCTACTGAGCAAACTCAGCGAATGAGGCGGAAGGGCAGCCCCCGACACCATAGTCTAGGTGTAGCTACTCTAGCAGGGCGGCTACCGTCATATGACTGCTCAAATGAATATGCTCAACCCGACCAAAGAAATAGGAAAAGTAAGACAAGCACAATGAAAAGTAAGGAAGAACAGACCGAAAGAAGAAGGATCTAAGAAAGATAGAAAGAAAGAAGTCAACAAATAAGAAATAGGAGTATAGAAGGAGAAAGAAAGAAACAGAAAGAAAGAAGGAATCAAAGAAAAAATAAATATAGAAAGAAAGAAGTATAGAAATCGATAAGTACCAGTACAAAAGACCGGCTCCTGGAAGAGTGAGCGCTCCGAGCTCGGGCAAACCCTTAAATGCTTCCTCCACTCCCTGGGCCTGCGTGGCAAGTCTGCGCTCCGACAAATTTTGCAACTTCCACTACTTTTAAGTGTTTCTCGCCGTGGTTCCTGATCTCTAAGTGTTCATTCTTTGTATGCTTCATTTGTCTTAATAAAAAAATTTTACCTTACACGTTTGCACTTCTGTACTTCTTACCCATTGATGCTTGTGATGCTGTTATACAACTTCAATAAGATTAACCTCAAGTTACCGTCTAGAGTATCGGTTTTCGGGTTAATAAGCTTTGAGTGACATTTTCTTCTGTACAGGGTGCGTTCCGATATTCACTCAAAGCGTTGCGAGTATCGTTGTGTCCCTATTTACTCACATGCAATAGAATGAGACGCAACCATGCCCGCAGCGCTTTAAGCGAATATCGGAACGCACCCACGGTTGATTTCTTCGTTCTTCCCGCGGCTTGTCCAGCTGATCATCAATCGCCGCCACCTTGGAACACTACTAATTATGACCCAAGAATCGAACCACTATCTGAGGCTCGGCAGGCAAGAGATTTGTCTCTTCCTTAATATTATTACTTCATAATATGAACATTTGTCTCCTCTCTAACCTTACTTCCTGCTCCTGACAAAAATGCTTTTTATAAAGCATTTCGTGGGAATTGCATTACCGTGGCATCAGCTCAATAAGTATCCATTGATAGGTGCAACGCTGCCAGTTTCTATGCATTTAGTGGAGGTAATATAGTAACAAAAAAATAATAGCGCAAGATAGTTACAATGAATTTTATTTGATTACATTTTACGTATTCATGTAATGAACAGTATACATAAAGCAAGTAAAAAATGTTGGTAATTGCGAGAGAATTGCAAGTGCCAGATTTTCAAATTTTTCTACGTCAACATAAAAGAATGAAAACGTAAACGCCGTTTTACGCGCAAGTCACTGCAATAAGCAGTAATAATAATCATTCGCGAGAAAATACTTATAACCGTAATTAGCCGTAATAATACGAAAAAGAATTTGAAAAGAACATATTCATCGCACGTGTGTGCTGATAAAGTTACTCGCCTATTTGCTATGATCACAGTTACAATTAATAATATAATTATATCATATGTTATTACTCGTCATTTCGTTCAACATCATCATTATCATTTAGATCAATAATAATAATAATAATCAATATCATCATCATTATCACCATAACTGTATATATGTACATCATCGGTTATAAATAGGTGTATGTTCAATACAATTAAATACATTCTGGTTTTGAAAGCCTATGACTAGCGTTATATCCCTAATCGACTTAACGGTAATAGTAATAATAATAATAGGTAATACTATCGCATCCCAAATACAAACGAAGCATCGAGCGGTTAACTTGTTTCTTATTATGGGTAACTGTGTGTTTGACTGACATTTTCTTACGAATACGCCGTTTTCTGGAAAAAGCGACTCTACGTTCCTCATTTTGATACACTGTACACGTAAACGCCCCTTCACTCATCTTGGATTGCTTCTCCTTCTGTCCTACTGGACGCCATTTTGTTGCCAGCTCGATCGTTTCGTACATCTCGGTTAGCATGTCTTTTACTGTCTTTTTCTTTGTTCATCAGTCGCGCTTGCATAATTATACGCCATTCTGACAATGCTACCGTCGATGCGTTGCACTATCGCTGACATGAAGGAATGGGTTAGGTTAACATAGGTTGTACGCACGATCGGGGTACCAGACCTTTGCGTTCGCCCTTGGCGCATAATAACCACTTAGCGTCGACCTCCAGGATCACCTTGAGCTTTTCGCCTTCCACAAATGACAGGTGTCCATTATCACCGGGTGACCTATGCGTTAAGGTTCTGACGTCCCTTTAATTAAAGAAAATCAATTACTTGGTTTGAATGCAGGTTCAATTTAATTTACTTTAGGTTAGGCTAGGTACTTACTTAAGTGGCGCTTTAGCGGGCGGATTTTTCGCGGATGCTGCAGCTGTCGGCCTTGGGAGAGACGTCGACGCAGCCCTTCTGTGTGGCGATATTAGGTTTTTGTCTTTGGCTGTGACACCGTGAGGAGATTTGTATGGTAGAGAACTGGGTCTCGTTAAATGAGTCCTGGTGATACCAACTGTGTCTTGATCAACACGACTGGTACGGTTTGAGGCATCCTTGCCTCTCACGTCACCGGATTTTCTTGGTATCACCTTGGCTGTTTGAATTGTCGTCGCTGACGTTGGTTTCTTTAGAGATGGAATAGCCGAGACCGGTGACTTTGTGTTTCGAGTCCCAAGAGTTCCTGCTTGTTGTTTTATCGGTGATGTAAGCAGACGAGGTATTTTGGATTTCCCAAGACCAGTGGGTGTTCTGGTTGGTGATGTGGGTGTTGGCGCGACAGCATGTTCCTTTGTGTCATCCTTACCACCCATTAACTCCCATTTCTCCTGAAGTTTTCTGAACTTCAGCTCGCCAGGAATAGCATCCTCATCTTCGTTATCGAGCTTCGTGTCAGGACTCAAGGTCCTAGACGGCACAGACTGCCTAGCCCTGTTCAATGGTGAGTGTTCCAGGCTATCTGTGTAATCTTCGGAATCCTCAGAAGCCAATTTGTCGATCGCCTGGAATAGTTTGGACCCAGGAGGCAGCTGGCTCCATCGTTTCCTGGCTACGTTATCCAGGTCAGCCTTATGAGTATTTAACTGTTTCTCGACATAATTGTACGCAACACATGAGCGTGGTCGCGGCTTTTTTGGACTTGGAATGGCGGTACGCAATTCTGACTTCTCAAAGTGATGTTGTTCCTTTGGCAATTCATTGTTCCTCAATGTCGGCGCCTGTAATGATCAATAGCACAATAATTATTATCGCGTTTCATTTTATTACACTAACCGTTGACCAAGAAATTATTTGAAATCCTAAACTTCTTTACTTCGCTTGCTCTGCATTGCAACTATTAATTGGTTTTTCAAACCTCAAATTGCAGCTCATTTGAGTCGTCATCTTCAGAGTAACTTTTACAACAACCGACTATATTGCACGCATTCAAGATTCATTTATAAGGAAATACGTACAGTATTGATTAGTTGTAAAAGTAAAGAAAATACAACTCACGTTCATTGCATGATTAGTCATATTCCCAAAACTGTTGTGAAGCTGTCGATATTGGTACAGAAGATCTAGTTGAAATGGACACAAAGCTAATGGTTGTAGAATGTCCAGGAAACCGTCGATGACTTCACGAGCGTTGACGGAGGCTAGCGCACCAACAAATAAACTGTTACTATTGTAGTGCTTACGAAGTATCGACTCCCTCGTACACAGATAAGCAAACCAAGCATCGAGAGCCCTTAAACTGGAAAATTGAAGTATCTTTTGTTAAGTAAACAGTGGAATATAATAACAAAAAAAATGGAAAAAAATTATAATACATACTTTAATAAACCAAAAACGAATGCATGGAATTTGAGCATTCCTTCGGTTATGAAATCAACACCGTTGATTTTCTGTACCAATTCATTCAACGTCTTGGTGAGTGGACCTTGCTGAGAAGAAGCTTCAACGACTTGCCAAACACTATTCGTGATTGGTCCAAAAGTAGACTGTAAATGAGGCTTCAGACCATCAGACATAATTGCATAAAGTGCTGGACACAAATTGCTCAAACAAATTTGCGAGCATTCGTTTCTGTCATTATAACCTTCCTTGTTGCGGATTGGTTCCGCATGCCAGTACTTCAAAAGTAATTCGACAGACTTGCTTATAGGTCGCAGCATTTCTGAAATCATTACAATACACAGTTTCAGTTTTGCGTGTAACATATTCTACTCCTATTATGAACCTTTGCCCGGATAAAGACTATGTGGCAATCTTAATGATTATTTTTAATTCTATAACATTTTAACTTGGTATTTCGTGCGCACCTTTCTTATCATCCAGCTCGACTGACCGCAGCTCAGCACTGGTCTCGTTTGGTTCAATTGCGATTGGTTTTCCGTTGTTCATAACGTTTACCGCAGTGCTTGCGTTATTTGCCTGGAACTAATAAGATGAAAAAATTTTGAAAGTGTCAAGATTATAAAAAGTAGATGCAACATGTTTTTCGCTTGAAAAATAATTACGGTGGAATCCCTCATTTTTTAACCAGTCGGGACCGTGCTAACTCTCAAATTTTAAGTTGGCCTTGCGTCCCAACTCTCGATTTCCCTACCTCTAAGCTTCGCCCATTTCGTATCTGCGCATGCGTCTTTCATTGTTCTACTGCGCTTAAGTCTGCGCACTGCGACCCTGATTGGTGGAAATCGCAGCATAGTGGGAGAGCTCAGCTCGAGGGGAAGTTAAAAATTGAGAGATCTTCAGGTTAAAAAGTGAGGTTATTATAATTTAAAATTTGAGAGGTTAAAATTTGGGAGGTTCCACTGTACCTTATTGTCTAGATACTGTTTTCTTTGGTGTACAGCGAAACTGACAGTCTTCTTTTGAGACTCCATCATGTCGACTGTCTTGGCGATGTCCTGGTTCATCTTAAGTGCAAGGAACTTCCTCACATATGATCTGAGTCTGACATCGACGTCATCGGCGTCGACGTCGCTATTTTGTGATGAGAATCCGCTCCGTTTTAAAAATTCTTCCAGCTGCTTCACATCCTCACTACTTTCTGTAAATTCAGTCTCGTATTCCGTGCGACTCGCTGCCTCTCTTAATCTCTCTGTAACATCACAATTCATATAAATAAAATAGTGATAATAATATTGTAAGATTATAAATATGCAAATGCACTTACCTGCGTAATAGCGCTCTTCCACTTCATCAACGTCCTTCTCAGAGTCGACTATTCTACCATAACGCATTAATTGAATATCATTATTGATATAGTATGGTTCCTGCAAGGACATTCTTTTATTTGCTTCCGGTGTTTGTGGATCTTCAACTTCTTCGACACCGCCCATTTCGAACATGCTGTACCGTTTGCTGGAAGGTACACGGTTCTTCCTGAGAATACTTCTAGGTAATGGCGGTCTCGGCGGTACTTTTCCACTGGTCGAAATATTCGGCTCGCCATGTGGCAACGAGATCGAACGTTTTGGTAGTACAGGACATGTGGTTCTAGGCTGACAAGACGGTCTCTGGAGTATTGTGTCCTGACAAACGAGGCTAGCTTCAGAACTGATACTATCGTATCTATATAAATACAGAGGGTTGGTTGCATTGCTTGAGGCGGCTTGTTGATTGGTCAAAGAGTCTGTTAGGATTGTTGAGGAACCACGGTATCCTGAGGATGGCTGAGTAGCAGTGCTGCTCGTGGAGGAGGCATTATTGGTTTGTTGTTGCTGTTGTACAATTTCGCCGAAGGTCCGCGTCGTTCTGTGTCGCATCGGTGGCGACAGACAGAACAAAGGCTTCCTGATTTCTTCGCCGAGTTTTATGTGCTTGGAGACTTCTGGAACATTGTGGAGGATCTTTTTGTACTCCGTAGGCAGCAAGAATGTCAATGATTCCCAATCTTTGACATGAGAAAAACCACGTTGTTTCAGAGCGTCGATATCGTTACATGAGAACGGTCTGTCTGATTTGCCAGGACGCTTCCAATTGGGTCTAGCTCTGTCGAAGCCCTGGGGCTTGAGGGCGACGTTTTCAAATTTACCATCTTTAGAATTTAGGAATGATAAATCCGGTAATGTATAATTTGGATATACAACATAGACGGGTTTCTTCTCAACGAGGGTTTCGCGTAATGGTGGATGATCTGCTTCTTCGACAGGTGGTGCAGGATAAACTAGAGACGTTTGGACAGCGTTGTCTTCCACTTCCGTCATCGCTTGGATACCCGTTGTCTTTGACATTGGACGTTTTGTTTCCAATAAACCGTTCCACGCGTTTACACTTTTCTGTGGTACATTTCTGCCACTCTCATCGTCTAGCACAGATTCCGATCTGGATACACTCTCAGAGAGTTCCTCGACGGAAACAGAAGACTCGGTCTCTTCTTCGTATTCTAGGATCGGCGCTGCACGCTTCGGAAGATCTTCACATGCTTCTGCCAAGCTTTCTGTATTCACATGACCGAGATGATCACCTTTCACCCAATTGATAGAAAAATCATTCTCCGGAAGATGGTGACTACAGGTATTATTAATATTGTGCCGTTGGATCTGTGTGTTGGTATTTGTACCACTACCGCTTCCGCTAGTTGCCCATCCACCATCACTTACTGATCCCGATTGATCCAATGTCAGACTCATTCCTTCAGCACTCATGCTTTTTTGTTTCATAAATAATCTCACGAGACTCAAATTCTGTAATTTTTTTCCCGTCGATGTATTACCCATACTGTCTGAACTTTCTTCGTTTATGGATCTGCTCATGGCGGAACCGGAGCTTTGGAGATGTGTCGCATGATTGTTAGATTCCGCCGAATCCACCTGCGAAAACATTTATCAAAAATGAAATATAAAGTCTTTTGTGATATGTATCTTAATATGCGATTTTTAAATAGAAAATTTAACAGGTGCTTACAGAAAAATTCAGCGGCACGGCAACGTGCTCGAGTTCGCGCGTTTGCGTCAAATCGGGTAAGCTCTGACTCTTTTTGCTCAGGTTGTGCGTGATATTTCCGGTTGCTTGTAAAAAATTTGGAATCGTGTTATTATTTCCGGAAGGATGACGAGTCATCATCGCGTTGTTCATCGATGAACGCTTCAAATTACTCCAAGTTGTGTAGATTTTTGAATCTGAACGCGCCATTGATAAATCCAGTATGTTTCTCAACTCCATCTTTCGCTCATCATAATAAGACTCTGGAACTTCGTACATTTTTGGCTTGTCTGCAAATGAAATAATGACTTCCAACTTAATTCAGTTTTGATAAATTGTCCGACATGTAAACCATGATAACAAAACCCTTTGCTACCCAAAATTAATAAAAACTCTATTAAGATAAACACTCATTTTTGTATTAAAAAAATATGAATTGCGAAGACTCTAACCTTGATTTTCAAAATCTTGCGAGCCATCCGAATACATGGTCATACTGCCTTCGAATGCGATAGTATAATTGTTTTTGTTGTTCGCTTGGCACGTGAGCAACATATCCTCGCAGTCCAGGGAGTCGACACTGTAGCTGCCACCTGGTGGCAGCACAGGTGTCTCCTTCACAGGTGAAAACAGCAAAGAGGACTTGCATATCGACATTGTGTCTGTAGTCGAGCAAGCCGAGTCTTCTCCCTTCATAAAGCGCAATGGATTATTAATACAATTGTATTCATTATAAACAACCCAAAATTTGATATTTGAAAGCCATGCATCTTTGAACAGGTATAATCAACAGTGCCATGCACTACTTGTCTTTATTACCATCATTCATCATATTATTGTAGTGTCATTACATCACTGGATAATTCTGATCAGGGTGCAAGAAGGATCAATGACCTGGCGCTACTAGGTGTTATGTGTAAAACTCATGTTTACTGCAGGGTTCAACAATCTAATATTAGAATAAATACTTCCGTGTATTTAATGTCAGTACTAATTGTATTTTGCAAATGATTGGTTATCAAAAGATCCTTGCATCTAAGACTCTAAGTCATCATCACATTGAAAAGTATATTATTAGAGCCACTGTTCTCCTTCTTACACCATTCGAGAGATTCACGTGTTACAAAATTATTTCCTGTGTCAGCAAAAATGAACTCCTATTGGCGAAGACGAGATGCATTTGCCAAACGTTGACGCACGTTTTAGTTTATTTTTACTCGACGAATCGATGCTTAGTCATAAGTCGGTTTCATGCATACAAAATGGGCATAGTTAATGCTTTGTATTAATATTACTTAAAGGGTATGACATAATAATAATGGAAGGTCTTCTAAGTAATTATAAGTTCAACGAGTCAACGAAATAAAGAATGCCTTTGAAGGCTCGAAGATCAAACATAACAGATGCTCATGCGTTTTATTTTTTTTTCTTTTTACTAGCCAATGGACTCGTACCTGGCTACTTGTATGAGGACTGATCGACGAATCAAAGTCAAGCTTTTCCATGACGGAGCCAGATATACTGGCGTACCGTTCCCTCTGATAGTTAGACTGTCGCGAGAATAATATAATAAATCAATTAGGCATTGGCGTATTGGAACTATCAGTGTCAGTTCAGTATCAAGTCAGTTATATCGAATGTGATACACGATTGACAACAGACACGACCTTGAGTTGAGCCAGATCAACTTTGGCTACGCACAAAGGATTCTGGCCGTGATATGGCGCCATCTGATATATTCAATATCGATTGAGTGTGCAATTAAAATGGCCAATCGCTAATCAGTTTTCGGAAATGTAAATGAGACTATTCTTTTGATGTCTCAAGCGTAATGACGTGATACGCAATGTTATCTGACAGTCAAACAGAAAGGAATCAAAGAGAGTATCAAAACATGTACCACTAAAGTAAACAAAAGTCTACTTAAATAGTCCTGGGCGATCAACGAGAACGAAATTAATATTTCCAAAGACAATATTTTGCTGAAAATTTTATTCTTCGCAAAAATAACTGGTGGTTTTTGTGTCTTGTTACCTCTGAGTGCTGAACTGGTTCGGTGCACATGACTGGTAGCGCTGTGAGCAAGGTGTGAATGTCAGCGGTGCGAAAGCTCTCCATATCAACTTCCGCCAAATTTGCGTCCAAATTCCGCGCAAGGTCATCGTAATAGCCAAGGTCATCGCGGGTATAAGACGCCGAGAGCGAGGACAACACACTGGGATGTACGTGCAATCCTCCATCTCTATAACTAGAAAAGAGATAAATATGTCAGTTTTTTCTATTCTTTCATTTTTTTTCCTTTTGGAGCAGATTTGAGATCAACAAATTTTTTGTTTGCACAACTCACCCATAATCAATGACCCACTGATACTCCACATTATCCTGGACAAAATCCGAATTCACCAGGTCCTGGGATATGTGATCCATAGCAGGATTGGAGTTGCAATCGGATCCTGGTGTCTGTGGATCCTCCATTCCCGCGGCTCCGCCACCGGCACCTTTGAATAACAAATTTTGTTTCCATTAACATAAACACATAATTGCTCACGATTCTTATCTCAACTTGAGTTGACACTATGTAATTGTGGAATTTTTCAAAATTATTTTATTCTATGTCATAACTGTTAGTTTCCATGTAGTCATCTTTATGAATCATATTTTCACTTTATCACACATATATCACTCAGAGACAATTTTATAGAAACTTGATTCAGAGTTGAACTCTTGTAGCATTTCATTAAAATTTTATCAACATTCTCAAGATGGTAAGGATTGCAGTAGTCTTAATCCAACTTGTCGTCAACAACTCTTCGACATGGCTTACTCTGTATTTGGACTCGAAACTATAAACTGGTTTATAAACTAGGTGTGCACTATGGACCTAAGAGCAGTCTTGTAGAATGTGAAAAGTCTATGGAACTTATTAAGAGAACGCATCTCTATTCGATTGTAAAGTGTACTGCGACACATTTTAATGAGACTGCAAATACAATAAACACGTATGGCTAATGGAATTTCAAAAAGTAATGATGTAAATACTCTCCAATGATTCTTAGCTGCTTACCAGAATTTGCATATACAATATGAAACGGCTTTGAGTAGGTGCCAGGTGTTTTGATATAAATACACCTCTCACCAATTCTTACAAGGTGTGGTCTACACATGATTCAATTATAATGCTGTACGTCGATTCCTTTAACTGTTTCTACTACACTGGGTTTTACTTCTTATGATGAACACTGAGGCTACATTGACTCCTCATTGCACTGATTCATAACTAGAAATACAATCTATCTTCTAACTATTGATAAGATAATAAAAGGCAAGTCAAAGACAAAGACTAACATTTACTAACAATTATATATACTTTGTATTATTAGCAAATAATTCAATTTTGTCAAATAAAAAATACAGTTGATAAATGTGTATTCACATTAAAAATCAATTAAACATTTTTTGATAACATAAACAGTATTACATTCAATTAAGCAGTTTTTAACGTAAACTCATTGCATTTGTCGTTATAGAACCGAGCGATTTGGTAAAAAAATATTTGGAAACAGATAAACGTTTCTCTTGATAATAAAAAAGAACAGAACAGAACAATTTTTCACAATTCGTAATCAAATTTCGAAATAAAATCTGGCGAAATTGACCCTAGTAAATGTTCGAAAAGTACTAAGTAAAATTTACAGGTTAAAGAGTTAATCAATGTACACGACGTCAATTTAATTAGCATCTAATTTCCTCACAACTTTTGCTCACTATCGGTGATTACATTAATAACAGGTTAAAATTACATATGCTTATTCACATCATGACAACGAATATCAAATACATATTTTCTCAAAATATATGCCTACCGCTATTTCCATAAACAATTCCAATGACACATGACTCCTCCAACTGACACTTCGTCAATATACACATACAACAGTTTCGTATTGTTCACTAAGTATGAATCACAAATTGACCACAATGACACAATCAGAAGAATACTTTCTCCTTAAGAAAATAAAGCCAGGACAACTTTAAAGATCTCAGGTACCATAAACAATCTAAAACCCACAATTGTTCTCCTCCTTGACCCAAAAGCAACCCCTGTGGCTGTAGGTACGCCAACCCTGTCTACTCATGTAAGGGTATAAAATCCATGACAAAGCTCCTCAACAATGACACATTTTCGGACGATCGTCATAAACATCTTTGAATACTCTTTTCTATTACAATAATCCAAAGAAAATAGATACAAATGAATAGAAGATACTCGCGTGGTGCGTTTCTACTAACCTTCTCACATGATAAAGGGTCGATCGATCAGCACTGTATAGAATGGCCCAACCTAACCTAACCACCACCACCACCACCACTCGACCAACAATCGCCTTGACAGACGTCGAATATTCTATGTACTGTACCTTTTTGACATTTGTTTGAACACTGTTGAAATAACAATTGAAGTAACAATATAGTGCAACAGAATTACTTATTAAACATAGACCCGAACCCTCCGAGACGGAGCGAATAGTCTCGTACGCTCTCGTGTATTCTCGTATATCCTCGCGTGGAATGCACGGGGTTCGATCAAGGGGAATTGTCAGTAAATGACGTCGCAGAATTGCTATGGCGGATGCTCGAAGAAACTCGCGCTCGCGCTCTTACGTTACCTAACAAACATAACATAATAGTATACAACAGACTCGATCATAAATTAATTATCAGCTCTAAGAGCAATACTGTATCTGTTTATTATCTACTTTACGTTTTATGTAGATTTTAAAGACGTAGCAGTGGTAACTGCTGATTAGGAATTGCTGAACATTCCTCATGTCTAGTAGTTATATATATTCTTTTACGCATGTAGCAGTGGATGTCATAATTTAATAGTGAATTCATTTTATATAATTATTATAATGGTATTATATATATGTATTTTGAGGTTCACGGGTACCAGCTCCGATTCTGACGATTCAATTTAACCCGCGGAATTCAATCTCTATTTACGCCATTCTTATTTGTCATATTAATTACACTTGGACAGTTCAAATTAAACTGGATTTCACGTGCAGGTGCAGCAAAGATATATGTGTCTTATTAATTAGACAGTCTACGATTTTTAAATATCAGCTGAAGAATCTATTGGATCTTAATATTCGTCGGATGAAATGTAACGGTACATACAGTTAGGAGCTGTCATTGGCTCCTGTATTCAACCTGTCTACGTCAAATCTCGTGATCCGTTGACACCTCCCACAGTTTCACTTGCTGCATATATCTTTATAAAAGAAACTAGAAATGGGGTACGGTTCATTCGAATGTGTGTGTGTGTATATATATATATTAAATTTGAATATTACGTTCATCACTCAAATTTTTGAATTTTGCCATTGTTCGTAGAGCTTCTACGTGAATGTATATTTTAATACGTCACTTTATACTCGGTAAAGAAGAAAAGTCAAGTATACACAAGTATGATGTATGAATTATTGTGATGATTAAGATGGTTGATTACCAATTGTCTAATGAATTTTTCAACGGAATTCAGCGTACCTGGACGAACAGCCTTCCATCGCATTGCTGTGGACGTGATATTGGCTTATCGTGAACAGTAGTTTTTACGTGAAGCACAAAAAAAACTACCCGAAACCGCACATCGCTGCGTCCATATGGTGACGGCGCGTTACGCACTGTACAACTGACGGAAACTTGCTATAGCTACGCCCATGGTGGATCGTATGGTTTACGCATGCGCACTACACTTTTAAGAGTATACAATTTCATTTTGTGCTACGACATTGTTCTTTGAATAAAATTTATTCTGCAGATTATATTTCAAATATACGGAGCAATCAATTTTCATTAGGTTCATCTGATATAGTGGCTCACGTGTGCAAGTTTAATGAAAGAACAACAGAAAAAGAAAATGTTTTCAATTCATGACCTTATATGGGAAATTTAAAAGAATGGACGAACTTTCAACTTTACTCGCTGAAAATATGATCATTAGATGAGTGTGATTATGTGTTATTTGAATTATAATAATTACTTAATTTACTTTTATCGATTACAACTAAGAATCTGGATCTAGGTCAAATGAGATATGTCAATGACATACACAGACATACAACTTTACAAGCTACATATTATGGCTTCACCTATCATATACAATAATGAAAGTTCTATGAGTTCCACTGACCGTTAACATTTATTTACATAAAAGATCCAACGCATAAATATATTATTTCAAGTCAGTAGATGATTCGGAAATCTTTTCAAATCTTTTTGTATAACCAATCAATAACCAAACAAAGAAATAGTAATAGACAGTAAGAAAAAAAGCACTGAAGCGAAGCACTGGAATTAATTAATTGATTTTTCCATCAAGAGAGGTCAAGTACGACATAAAAATACGTGGTTCATACGAAAAGAATTTCATTCCGGATTATCCAAATATTTTGTACTCATTTCAATATTTATGGAACAAAGGTCTACTTTAATTGTAACTTTGTCATTCACTCGAATCTAAATTATCATTCCCACAACCCACTTAAAAGTTTCCGATGTTAGTTTTGCAAGATACTTCAAAACTAAGAACCGTAAGACAAATATTTCAACAATGTCCAAGCCGATTATTCATCCTTTGTGCTTTGAAGTAGCTGTCTGTCGAACACCCCGTAGATAAGGGTTTATGGAGAGCACTTAAAAATATCTCAGACGATTTTCAGTACGCTGTAAGATAAACTGTCAGTGATATGGCGATGAGTGCAGTATGGACGTAAAAAAAAAGGTAAAATAGAAAGAAGAGACAAGATATAAGAAGCACAAAACTCAAAGCCTAGCCTAGCGACCTCACGGTATAAAATTAGAGGTATGTCTTGAAACTTGCGCGGTATGAAGAACTCAATATATACATACATGTACGTATCTATATATACATAAACATTCCAGACTCTGTACAGCAAAGTTAGTCCCAGAGATTTTCGTCTGTTCGCCAGTACAGAGAAGGAATATAGTATATATAAAACATATTTATACATACAACACGTACTATACGTAAAACGGAACTATTTTATAAAAGTTAAACGTTCTCACAAAACATTAAGACAGCAATAACAACAAAATGCGGATGATCAATTTCACGAATTCGAATGACAGTTTGCAAAGATAAAGTAAACAGAGCCGCTATTTTATCTGTGTGTCAGAAATTGCAATGTGCTACTCAGTCTTGATTAATAAAGGCATCTAATAAGTACCTGGCCTTGGTCACGTACGTACATAGCTCAATGCTAAAATGGCAACACGTTGCTTGCCAATTTTTGCACCCACACATTTCCCACACAGTAAGGACTTTGCCAACATACGATCTGCTGGCACCCACGTGTGAGCACAGTTATGATTATAATGAATAATAGGATTATGCAAAAAAAGTATTATATTATGCATCCTCGCAACTTAGTGCAACTGCAGCGTCACTGCGGAACGTGCGGTTTTAACTGGGAGATCAATTTCTTATAACTAACAACAATAAAACTTGACTAAAGTGGAAACGTAAAACTCGTTGTAACGCATAAAGGGGCGTCCAAGACGATGGATAATTTTAGATACCGTAGCATCAGCGTCGGCATCGCCTGAGAGTATTAATTCAGACGTCCCGACGCGTCGCGAATTTTATTTCTGCACGCTTGTGAAACTTTACACGTCAAATTTCACACGGGGTACGCACCAATAGCGCGTTACCGGACTATTCAGTTTACAGTTTACAGTTTTGATTTTCAAAGCATTACTAGCATTGGCATAACACCGGTAGTTCTCAAATTGAAAATATTTATATAAAAGCTCTTGTCTACCGAAGATAGACGTTTCATAACGTTTCTACTTTTCAAATTTCCTTCGTAAGAAATCATTATCATATTTCAAGGGCGATATGAGAATTGTAAAGTCCCTATTAATATTTTTCATACTACGTAATGTTTTACAGTGATACTTTTTATATTATCATGTGTTTAAACGTACAATTTACGCAAGGAGGATGAGTCGTTGCTGTCGCCCAATTTCCTAATTTAACGTGCACTCTGAATCACAGATATTTATAGACGTCAGTCTGTAGTTAGAGGAGGCGCGAAGCGATGCAATTTTATTATTGGCAGATTAAATGCAAAGTATGTCAAGATATACGAAAAATATGTTCCAGTCGGTTATGGATAAGTTTCCAATAAGCATTTGTTCAATTTCATGTTGTAAGCAAGATTTATATATTATGCTTGGCAACCGGAAGTACACACATATGTGTACAGTTCATACCCGAGAACTGTAGGAACTTTATTTCACACAACTAGTCTCTTCGTATCGCATTTCCAGATAAATAAGTGTAGCGTCTTGCGTTAAGAATTATCCCCACCTACATTTCTACTAAATACTTTAACAGAAATATTCGTCATTCGGTTCAAATGCCTGTAATATTGCGTCATCATTTCATCGTGTCTTTATCGCTTATTGACGATTACAACACAATAAATAGTTCGATAAATTCCATAATTTATCTGTAATATCTGAAAGCTCTAAAATGACAATTCCCACGTGCAACAACAAATGATCTTTCGCTTACTTTTAGTACATTTCCACGTTACAAAATTTTCCTGTTAGTAACAAAAAAATGTTTCAGTGTTATCAGTAATAATTTGAAAGTTGAAGTTCAAAAAGATAAAGACTTCATCAGTGCTTCGTGATCGGTAGTATCCGTCGAACCTTACGTTTTCGAAAGATGTATTTGCATCTGACGTTATTCGCCTTCTGATTATAATGGCGCTCGTGTCGCTTCCGTTTGTTGCAGCATGGCGATGGCGGCCGCTTCGATGCCGGAAGAGCCGGATTTGTGCGGCCTACTGAGAACTCAGCAATCTTCATGATGACGCACAATAAAAGCACCAGCATCATTTGTCAACGAAATATCGACAATCTTTTCTTTCACATTACAGCATAGTCACTTGCTGCGTTGTCTCTATCACTTCACTTTATACAATATCCTAACTTCCGGTTTCTCTGTATAATACACTTAAAGCAGTACGTTAGTTCAGTATTACACTACTGAAAGTTAAAACACGTTCCACTATACGTTACGTAGTATTATGCTCATCCTCAAAACCACCTAGCGGACTATGCCACAACTGTTAAATATGTCATTTCTGATGCATCCGCATTATCCGTCTTTCGGTTTAAAAGCTTTTAAGGTATACTACAAGCTTTCGGTTAATGTCATACACTATATTTTACACTAGTATATAAAATGACTGAATTATCAAAGCTACAGTTGGTAACGTTAAGGATATCCTGAAACTGAAATGGCAACCATCGTTGTCGAGTGTCAAACGTGATGTTTAGCTTTAGGTTATCGTATACTCGTGTTCATATACTATACTATCAAGTTGGTTGAGCATAGCTGTACTTGAATTATCTATATACACTTTTTATGTTAATATAGTCGACCACTCTAGTCCGTTATCTATAAGCAAAGTGGATATACTATGGTGCGGATTGATTGAAGTGGTTGCAGGAAGTGCCTGTGTAAGGAAATTCTATCCTGTCAGCATAGTGAAAGAAGTTCGGTTAGTATGTGCGCGGACGATTCGATACTTGTAAGCAGTCTGATAAAGTCAAGACCGCTTTACTAGCCTGATTAAATTCAACACTGACAAGTTGAAAATTACTGATTGATTGAATTGACATTGATTAGAATAAAAAGTTACAGCAAGGACTAACTAAGGATATAACGATCGAGACGTCTGAAACGACTTATAACTGTAAGGATTTCTGATAATTTTTTTAGTCATATCTAACTGTATTATCAACTACCTCTTAATGCACGCGACATTGAAGTTATCGCCAATAAAGCGTCGGATAGTCTGCCAGATTCCAATTCAATAAAACAAACCCTTGTGGCTTATCGTAACGGCAATATAAGGCATAATAATATTGTTCAAACTGTCAAAAATTAATACGACCTTGTTAATATTGAATTAAATTCGCGCGATCTCTATTGTCTGGAATGATCGTATTATAAATATTCGAAAATTTTTCATTGTTTCATATTTTTTTTAGAGTATCATTTTAAGTAATACTCCTTCAAAAAAAAACCACAGATAATAACACTGACATCGTTACACCCAAAATAAGTGTTTAAATTGTAACAAGTGGCGCGAATTGATCGAACTCGAATCAATTAAACGAGCCAATAAAATAACCTTTCGCCAATAGCTTCGACGAATTAATATTTAAGGATAAAAACCACCATGTTTTTATCTTCAAATTCTCCACTAATGTGAGTTCATACTACACCCCTAAACTATAGTGGTAACGGATCTTGTAACGACAGACAATTAAAAGTATCTAAAACTAAAGAAGCGAGAACACGAGACTCCGCCCCTATTTACATCCTGCTCCAATCCCATTACGCCATTCTAAAATGGTTTTCTAGGAAAACATCATCCGTCCGACCAGGAAAATCCCGCAACGTTATACCAGCCCGCTTTCGTTTTACCGAAGTAAAATAAGATTCGGGCAAATTTTCAAATTTTCGTAAGTATACCTCTTCACCAGATCACGAAAACGATTCGTGAAGCTGGTGCGACGCCATTTTGTTTTTTTCTCTTTACACTCGTTGAAAATCGACGACACTCGTTAAAGATCGTGACTACGTCACAGAAGTACAAAAAATGAATGTCTATTTGTTAAAAACGTATCCACAATGTAGACGCGTTATTTCCGGTGGCTTTTCTGCCTTATCGGCCGATAATTATCGATCAATTAATGATCAACAGGTACAGTCGCGGTAATAAAGAATTGCACGCGAACTTGAGATTCACAGTAACTTTGTGTTTACTCCTACCAAAGAGTGTAACTCATGCACCACTCTCTGAGTCAGACTGTTCACTGTACCAGCCCTGCGCGGGAGAGCGCTTGCACACGACACTACACGACGCGTAGTTTAATCTCTATTAATAATACCGAGTGCTCGGCCAGAATAGAGCAGCCCTATACAGATACACGCATACGGAAACATATTGCGTACACGCACTGGCAAAGAGTGTTCAGTGTTCACATTCGTTCAATCCACCCGGTGATCTTCATCTGTGCAGTATCTCATATCTGATCTTAACTAGAACATTTCGCTATGGAATCTAATAAACACTGCGATTTCTATCTTCCAAAAAGATTCTGACCTATCATTTTTATCTACATTTTGAGATGTATTAAAATTTTTATATAGATTATATATTTAATATTTAATTCTAAAAGAATCCTGATATATTATTATACTTCATAAAACATCTCAAACCTGACTCAAGGTTTTTAAGGTGTCGTGCTTCTCGAAGCAAGGGTTAAACCGTAGGTATCATTTTATTTAAAAAAACTCTCATAGCGTTAAAATTATTAGAAATAAATAAATTAACTGTCTCATACTTGAATGCCCTCAACAGATAAAAAGTGCTCCGGCATGTCTAAGTTCTCGGAAATAAATTTAGTTTCACGAATTTGCGCCCACGCAACGAGAAGTGTCATTAACTAGAGACTATACGGGGTGTCCTCAAATTATCCGAGAGGATATAGAATCTAACTATGTCCATTCTATCCGTATGTAACAAGGCTTAATTGCTAAATAAAATAGAAATTGCTTACCAATCCTCTCCCCGCCGCCACGGACCATATCCGTCGCCAAAGCCTGAAAAAGATGACGTCATACGTTACGACTTAAGTCAAGTATACAGAGGATAAGAGGGCTGAACAGAGAAAATAATCATGCTTTAATTATAGTACCTAATAAACTAATATTAATAGTAATCAGCTGTGCCCTTCATTGCGGGAAGTAGATTTGAAAATGTACTGATCGAATGTCTGCAAGCACTAATGACGTAAGCATATATAGAAGATGCACCCCTGTAGTTAACCCTAGCATTGGTGAGACTATCGAACGCTTTTGCCTTAGCTTTAAGGGAGAGTTGGTGGTTGGGTGACCAACTCTACCCTGTGTGCAACAAGGAAAGTGAACGTTAAAGCAAAGAAAAGCTTTCAGTAATGAGATAATGGCGCCACTGTTCTCACGAAGGTTATCATTTTAATAGCAATCAAATTAGTTAACCGTTTCTGCGTGGATTTCATTTCTTTGTTATTGAACAGTAGACCTTTTCGCGACGGAAATGAGCTCGAGACGAAAAGGTTCAATGCCTTTATGGTTTTATAATGATTGTATGTACACAGAGGCGTATAGACGTCCACGATCGTAGTGCGACACGCATGCGCGCTACCTTTAGAAGCTACCCTCTTTAACCTTCAACCTTTTAGCAGAGCGTAACTGTATGTTAACAAAGTGTTGTCACGTCTGCGAAGTGTTTCAATGAGACGACGCTGCGCTACTTCTCTCACTGTACCTTATGCCCTTTTATCTTTTATTATTTGTTTACTATATAACAACATAGAGTGCGTTACGAAATTTACTGTCAGTATTGCGAGCATGGATGTGTCTCACTCAGTTGCATGCAGATAAACAGGGATACAACGATGCTTTACAGTCAATTTCGGAACGTACCTATAGAATTTATGCAGTTGAGACGTAACTGTTGGAAGATGTGTTTGCGGGATAATAACGTTTTATAAAATCATTTCCAATTCAGTCTATGCTCATTTCCAATTTAATCGCATTAATAAAAATGTACTTGTATAGAAAATATACACTGATTTTCTATTTGTCAGTGACAATCGTATCCGACAGGGCATTTGCCACGTTTTCCGTAAGTTCGTCAGCGGACCGACAGAGAGCACGTGTTTACTCACGTGTATTTAAGGGTCGAACACGAGGGATGCGGCGTTTAAAATAACAATCCACCCCTTTTACGTCAACGCGCGTCAACCCATGCACTCACATATGAAGTCGGATAATATGTGGGTGGTAAGAAGAAAGGTTTAAAACCCTATTACGAAAAAAGGAACAAAGAGAACAAGAAGAACTGGACAAAAGGAACATCTGATGGGATTCATAAAAATCTTAATAAAATAGAAGATATTAGTTCACGGTTTATGATTAATAATGTATATAGAGAGTTGTGTATTTCAATCAAGTTAATTTATTCGAAGCCCAAGATGTTGCCGATGTTGTGCGGGATTGCTTGAGACGCTAGTCGCATTTCTGTTTCAGCGTCCAGATGCGTCGGATTGACTATTCTCGGACGACGGTTGGTATCCGTGAATGCTCGAGGTTCCAAGTTGTGATGTCCTGTTTTATTTGACCAGAAGTTTTTTATTTGGTTTTTTATTTTTTTGCTTCTAAGCCGAACGCAACCGCAGTAATTCCTATAGTATTTTTGAAGAAATCTTTCGATTCTCCTACACGTTGATTATTTCCTTGATCGGAGGGTGACATAAATTTTTCGAATTTCCCAATAGCCGACTACGTCTCCTGCTACGAAAATTTGTGGACCTGTGTTGCAGTACAGTTGTTAACTGCCTAAATACAAAACGACCCCACGCTTAATAATGTTCGGTTTAATTTACCTGACGTCGTCACGTTAATTTACGATGACAGAGAAAAACGCGTACACATTGTCGGCTGTTTAAAAAAAATGTTATTTTATTTCAATGTCTTGAAAAGGTTGGCTACTATTTTTTCTCTGAGATTTTTTTTTCCATTTCAATCCAACAATAAACACTTTCTATCAACCGTTCGATTCAGACGTACTACGCTATTCAAATTCTAATTTGTGTCGTTCAGGGTCGAGATTCAATCCGCTATAGTGAGTTACGTGAATTATTGATATTATACGCCAAATTTTTTATACACTTTTTTTACACCAGTTATGACAGTAAACATTTGACTAACTAATTGCTGATTAACCAACAAAATTTAATGCTCCGTTCGGCTAAGTCAGTCAGTATTGGTACAAATATTTTTTGCAAATCCTATTAATTCTATGGCGATATTTAATGTTACAAATTTGTTCGACTGTTTCGCCTAAACAGTAAGAAATACTGAATGTCTCTTTAAACATTGCAGGTGAATGTTTTCTTGAAACACAGCCATTTATATTAAGATGTACCTTCGACAGATTGTTGTGTAGGAGGAAAATACCGTTACATCATAAATTTGAGACGTTATCTTCACCTAGTTATAGGTAACTAATCTCTGAGTCATTCATGGTGCTCTTAGTCATTATCATTCAGTTTCACCGTACAGGTACAATAAAAGATTAATTTTTCCTCTTAATAATTAAAAATTTTAGTGTTTACAAAAATATCAGTAATGTCCACATTGGACAGTGTCATACACTCGGCTACGTCACTTTATCCAAAGCCTGTCAATAATTTTAAAGGGACTTTTCAGTGCAGTAACTCACGTTCATTCTGCAGATGTCCTACGCGATTAATCCATGGAACACCCACTTGATTAATTACACGATCACGCCATAACTACGATTTAGGAACTACACGTACAAACGTCTATTACAGTAATCCATAGGGGCGCGCCCGGCGCCGCGACGTCCTAAGAAATTCGCTAGTGCGTCTTCAGGGGTGCATCCTGAGTCACACAACGAGAGGCCCCTCCCTACTGCTGCAACAACCCCTATGGAAGCGCCTCCTGGACTCTTCTGACATTAAAGCAGCGCGCATGCTTCATCGCCCCGGACGTCCCGATGCCCTCAGTTTCACGCTACGGAAAGGGGATGATTTCGTAAGGGACCAAAGTCATTTTTTTATCAGTTGAATTTTCAAGTACCCTTATGAGTCCTTGCTATCGCTACCTCTTGTCAGGTACAACCCCTTCATAGAAAACTGTCAAAGGGTTGCTGATGTCATCGAATTATTCTTATTCGTTTATTGCGCATGCGTCATTGTATACAAAGGCCACTTCCTGTCCTTCGTGATTAAGGCAGATGAACCTTCTACGCAATTCTAGGAATTTACTTTTAAGTTCTACTCGATTCTTGGAATTGTGATTTCCCTGACGCCTTTTTCAATCATAATAATCGCAATCGCAATCGAATGCCGCAACGTACGGATGCGTACGTGGAACATCTCCCTCCGATTTCGTACAGCTTTGCAAAATGCTCTAAGAGAAATGGCGTTAGTATCATCGAGTAGAAGCGCGGAGTGCATTTTAAGAGTCCAAGCACATATTGATTTTCTACTCTGCTTTCAAATGGGAAACGTAACGCGTATCCTCGGCTATACACGTTTCGGCCTACCTGTTTCTGCTTATAGTACGCGTACTTATGCATTTGTGATGGAGCCATGTACTGATATATGCCGCTTATGTTTTGCTGAGTATTTTCCTTTTTTTATTTTTCTGCGATTCTTTGTCGCGTCAGTCAATCCCATTCTTCTGTTTTGTTCAAAGTACTTTTGGTGCTAGACAGCTTTTGCTTTCCCGAAAAAAAATTTACACTATGTCTCAAGAGGAAAAAAATAAAAAACTCCAGTGAACGGGTACGGCGATGATTTTCGAAATTTATAACGGAGGTTTCCAATCGGTTTGTTTCAGGAGGGTCTTATATATTGATTTTCTGAGCCCTCCTACGGGAGTAGATGCATTATCTAGAAATGGTATTACGTCACTCGGCACAACCTCACATTTTTTCTTATCGTTTCTTACGCACTTCCGGGGTTATCGATTTTCTTTTCGCTCTTTTACAGCGGATGCGATCTCTAAATTTTCACACAATAAGAACCTCGAGAGTTTTGTTCTCTACGGATCGTTCAGAGTTAATAAACATAAAGTGTAGTACACACTTAATTTGTCGAAAAAGAACTGATGGCTTGTGTCGACGAAGAAAGTGTATCAAATTTTCGTTCTCGACTACCGGAAGTTGTTTCTTATAATAAACGTGGTGTAACGGTGTCGAAGCGTTGAAAATGAGGAATAGTTGTATTCCTGGAATATTGTTTTGCGTGAAGCTAGTTTTTGAAGCGAACTATAGTATCGGTCTTTTTTCTCAATTCAAAAGTAATAAGCCTTAGATCTTGTATTACTTGGTCTATGTTATTCATTTTGAAGAAAATGTACTACAGGATACTCGAAAAACTATTCGGATGAATTGTTAGTGTGTAACGTACATAAGCTACTTTTCTGTTTGTTTTTTAAACTAATTCTTTGTTCATTATTTTGGAAACGTTATTCAGGATGTTACGTGATGGGCTCCATATTTAATTTTATGCTTTATTTCTCACGAAAGATTTTCTTTCTGGTGGCACTGTCACGTGGTAAGAATAACAGTTTTAGGAGGGAAGGCATTCTATTTTGGTGATTCACAGTGGCGATAAAAGACAGGTCGAACCATCGAGAGTAATTTTCTAAAATTGTGGTAAAGAGTCGTGTTTAGGGTTTTCACGGGATGAAATGATCGAACCTTGTCCTGATTGATGAAACAAATTTAAATCAAAACGGCAAACATCTTGATTCACGTAAACGTTGAGCTTTTGTACCTCCAGAAAACTTTATTTTCTATACTCTTTTTTTTTTCTTTTGACAGGTACAAAATAAATACTTTTATAAAAAATATAAATCTTTCGAAAGCGACATTATACATACTAATGGATCATGTGTGTATGTAATACAGTTGCTAAAGGGTTACAATTCAATACGTCGTTAGAAAAATATTTTCGACATACTAGACCGCGAACAAGTACATATCTTTAAACTTGACCATTCCATTCATTATTATTTTAATATTTACAAAAATACTTAACATACATAAAAATACATAACCTTCAATGCAATCTGTAATGTTCGTCGTTTTTGTTGCAACTGCCAACAAGAAAGTACGATAATACGCTAGTGCATCTCGTGTGCAATTTTAACCAATACGCTGGCAAACAGATTACAAAATTCTTCACGGCCGTTTTTTTCAGTAGTTTTCCGTAAGCACAGATTCAGTACCCTTACTTTCCTTTATCTCTAATTATTTTTCAAAATATTGGTCCTTTTGCATTTCTCATATAACCAAAAAAAATGCACAAATAAAATTGCTCAAGAGCAGCCTCAAATATTCTACAAAACGTTATCATTACTACTGTCCACAAAATTTATATGGGACAGAAATAAAAATCACTACAGTAAATGATAAACTATAATTTTCGTGCGATGAATACTAATAAATAATGTCACTAATGAACAATTAATCAATTGCGTGTAATTCCATTTCCGTCGTGTGCAATTTCAAGCATAAACGCTTATACGAACAATAATTGAATTCGCTATATCCCACGAGTAAATTAATATATCGCTCTGCAAAGTAGTGATCATTTCCTTTTCTTGAAATGTATTTAATACATCAGGCCGCTAATAAACTTTCATTCAAATATTACAGTTTATTCTCACACATAAGCGCGCAACCACCACGACTTTAGCACACAATTGGTATAGGGAAAATCATAAGAAATGTAATAGAGATTCCCCAATGCAGTCAAGCTTTTTGATAAAGCAGATCGGGGGAATGTGTAACGCTCATTTGAATATGAGCATCCAATACGATTTGCTGAATTGGATACCTGGAACAGTCACTTTGGCACAAGCAACCAATAAGATTCGGCCGGATTCAATATCCGTCGCTCAAATTAAGTCTCATATAACTGTCTGCATTTCTTGCTCATCTTTGCGATTTGCAGAGAAACAAAGTAACACTAAATAAACACTCAGTTCGATTAGCACATCAAAATTACACGTAACGCCTATTCTTTGGTGTCTTACGGCACCGTCTTCTGCCGAAAATGGCGATCAAACAGATCGTCACAGTGGCTACAAGTACTGCAAGCACCGCCCATACAGCTTTACTTGTATTGATCTTCGGTTTGTTCTCCATGCCTGCTTCTGAATCCAATTCCTTGTTGTTTGACTTCCTGGAATCATCTTCAGCAACGTTTATCGACGAGGACGTATCCTTGGTTTCTGGCGTGTCTGCTTGGATATTGGATGGGTTATTAGCGGATTCTAATGATTTGCTCGGCGAGATTTTGGACTCCGTAGATTCACTGTGCGAGTATTTTGAATCTACTTCTTTTATGGATGGCACTGCTGTGGTTGTCGTTGTTGTAGTTGTTGTTACTGTCGTCGTCGTCGTTGTGCTTGGCGATTTATATTCAATTCGATAATATTCTGCCAGCTGTTCAAGCTCAGCTTCTTGTTCGTTTGAATTTCCGTATTTTTCCTCTTCAATATCTTTGCTCTCATCAAGGTAGTCCTCCAGACGCGAGAAGTAGGACAGTAATGAGTCGGTTGTAACCTCGTCTACCTCCAAGTACTTGTTTATGATCCCGGTCCAATCTCCGGCGCCACCATCTTGGAACATTTCTCTGCACAATAAAAATGCATATATTACAAGACAACAGAAAAAAGTAAAGAAACATCTTTTGCTGTGTAACTCGAAAAAGAATTAATACTAAAACTAATTTTTCTTTTATGTACAAGAGTATAAATGGATTCGAGCAAATATATTTGCTTTTACACATTCTAAAGAAAAGTATTCCTTGTGACACTTACACTAACTTGTGATTAGCAGGATAACCTTCGATTGAATCATATCGAACTTCGGTCGACGACATAAGGTATTCGTAAAGCTGAAACGCGAATACCGTTCCAACGAATTTCCTACATGTCAAAACAAAAACGTTGAGTTAATCACATTGTACTTTCTTGTTTAGAGAGTCAACCATTTTCACTAATATCGACTTGTTCTACTCACGACAGATAAGGCTTGTTTCCTGTAATATAACTGTCATCCAAGAAAGTAGGTACATCCGAAGCAGGGTCTTCCAGGACGCCTTCGTACTCCAATCTGAAATGGAAAAATGTTAATAGGGTTTTGAATGTAATAAACAAAATACACCATACTTGTAAATAAGGTCACAATAAAAATATAATGTGAAGAATGTCGAAATCTATAGATATAACATACTACATTTACCTGTATTTCCACCAAGAAACTATTAGATCCTTTGAATCGTTGATTCCATTGCGGAGGGCATTTATCCTCCACAAATCTGCAGCCATGTAATAAGCAAGACGCGGAAGAACGTCAAGTGCTGTGATCATTAGAGATTCTATTTGGAGTTGTTCCATATCCTCGGAATTGTCTGCCAAACCCAGTGAGCGAAGTCTTGCTGGACTTACCGATAGAATAGCGAACAATTCCGCAATTCCTTCTTCCAAAGCTATTTGGCAGCAACAGAGTATTAATTTTTTTTTGAACCAGCTAAATGCGCCGAAGATATGACAATGAATTGTCATTGTTATTTCTTACCGGAATATCGATTGGCAATGCTTAACATGGGTGAGCTGTCGGCCATTAGGTGATTGACCACAACCTTTGCGACCATCTTATGCGCGGTTAGATAGTTGCTCAAGGATGCATCGAAACACGTAGAAACACTGAATCAAATATTAAATTATTAGATAGAAGAAATAGTAGAGAATCATGAATAATTGAATAAGTAAATTATAGAAACCCACCCCATCTCACCAACTTTGCAGAAGTTTATCAGTGTCGCTGGGCACTTTTTATCGAATTGGCTGTTTTTCCAAAATTCAGCACCCACGCCTGTATTCAATATAATCTTTCCTAAAGTTGAAGCTGTCTTGTACAAGGAAGGTCCTATGAGGTTCTGCAATAAAAAAATATTGATGTTCACCCCTGATAAAAAGGTGCAAATATAATTATGTCAAGGTAAGATCATGTTTAGGCATAAAATGAGAGTAAGGTCATTACACACATGAGTCAACGCCTATTTAAAATACGTTCGTCAATACATTCAGGGTCCATTTGGATCTAAAAAATGTCTGAGAAATTGTAATTCTTTACGAAGAAGATTACTGTACCTTTTTCCAAAGATTTCTTCTAATTCCAAAAGTCAAATTAGAATTGGGTATCACGTCGCCGGCTATTGCGATCCAGTCGTTGCCTTGCAAAGAACCTTCAAAAAGCAGGAGAAATAACATTTTAAATGAAATTCATATAACACGTTACTTTCTTATGTCGTGACTTACCAAGTAAATAAGCTGGAATGGTTCCGTTTTCACTGACGATTTTGTATTTTTGTGCCAGACGTGTATGAACAAAATTTTGAACTTTTTTGTAAAGACCAGAAATTTCGTTCCATTTATACTCTAACATCTCATATCCGTTCGGATAACCAGATAACAATTCCCAATAATGCGAAGCGTTTTTCTCTCCTGAACGTACAAAAGAATCGCCTATCATTATCTATTTCTTTCTCTTCCGATACATTGTCTGTAGCAGACATAGAGATTTTATCTACTTGTATACAAACCATTCGCTTTGGCTGCTTCGTGAATCAACTGAATCTGCTGCGAAAAGTTTGCCAATAGAGGCGCCAATTCATGATGCCAGGACGCCCAGGCGTCGCGTTTCTCATCGATATCTCCGCTCTGCGACAACAAACGTTCCACGTCTAAAAATATAAAGTGATTAAAATAAAAAAAAGTGGATCATTTTCTAAGATATCTTAATTTTCAATCGAATATTCTAATAAAATAGATCTTAGAATATATCCAACTGATTTTCTACGATGACTATACCTTGTTGTGATAACTTCTTCGTTTTGTCAGTGTACTTCGCCGACGCCCGTAACACTTCAGCTTGTCCGGCAAACGTCACAAACTGCAATGCGTAAAAAACATGTATAGATACAGACAGTTAAAACAAAAAATATATGTGTGTGTGTGTATATATATATATATTATAGTATGCATATACACTATACCTGTTTCCAATCTTTTTCTTCTAGCAGTGCATCTCCTGGCTTGATTGCTGCGTCACGCTTGTAAGACAACTCTGACGAAAGTTCCAAATCGTTAGTTGCATTCAAAATTTCATCTCGTTGACCTTTTTTGAATACGCCATACTTGTACTGCGCATTTTCCTGGAAAAAAAAAGAGAAATAGACCAATAAATTATTCCGTTAAATAATTTGCTCAAAAACGCAGCACTGAATTATGAAAATTTATTTGTGCAAAATGGTTGTTCATTTCCTATGCAGACTACGTGTATCATCATTGGACATAAATTCTGTAACAAAATTTAATATGCCAAATGCCATTCATGCCCATTAAACGAATAAGCCTATATATTTCATACGTCGAAAAATAATATAAGATACCTATAGATATTCCATGACGCAAGTGAATCTCGGTAATCTGTATTTTGTTCAGCATATAAATCCGCATCCTTAAGTAAATGATATTATAAACACGCGTCTTTGATGGTCAATCATTTACGTAGAGAAAATATACCGGGTGGTTAGAAACGACGACAGCAAAAAAAATCAATTTCTAATATTAATAGGTATACAATTTTACCTAATTCAAACTATCAATAATAATAATTTATGGACAACGGCTTAATTAGTTAAGGCAAACTGATTAGCAAATATATTAAATTTAACCAGATCTAATGATACAGATAGTGCAGCCCCTATAATCATATAGACAAGATAAGAAAAACTATCCATTTATTTTCTGAAACAGCCACATAATTTATCCTCTAATCATTATCTAATAATACCTGTAAAAAAAGACATGCTAAATGCGCTTCAAAATTGTATGCTTAAGGTAGTTCACCTAGCATCATAATAATAGTATTCGTATTTCTGCGAATACCCTGTATGTACACCGTTCATTACAAACATATTTCCTGCGTAAGGTATTATCTTTGAGACAAGCGAAAGGATAGAGATCCATCATTTTTTCCAATTTCATATTACATATTGTTTAAATAATTCAGTAAAAAAATGATTGAAAAATTACAAGATTTTTCATTCAAAAATCATCGTAGTAATGTTCGATGTAAAAGAAGTGTCTCCTAGACATTTCATCCACTTTTACCACCTAGAAGCTGAGATATCTCGAAAGAAATAGAGCTATTTTAACATGCGAGGTATATCTATATAGTGCAATTTTTGCTACTTTCATTCCATATATCTCGCAAACTAGACGGTGAATAATTTTAAAACTTCACACATGTATTCAAGAAGCACAGAATAATAGATAGGCAAAGTTTCAACGATTTCCTAAGAAAATCGATACCTCGCGATAATTACCTTAAATAATGTTATCCTTTTTTGTAAACGTAACTTACCCAAGCTGAAAAGGTCTGATTAGTCGGTTCGTTAACGAATTTCCATTCAGATTGTGCTGTTTCGAAACATTTCTCCTCGTAGGCAAGTTCAGTTAATTCAATGAATGCGCCAATTTCCAGATCGGACAAGGCCGATGCACAGACGACCACACCAAAAATTAAGTATATCCATTGCGGCCGCATTCCTGTTACATAAAAACAAAAAAGGGCAGTTAAAATATCCCGTCATACGTATTGAACACTTCATAAAAGCATTCTACTTATTTTTAAAATATATATATACGCACTGCTGTTACAACTATACATTAATTACAGATAAATCAAATAATAAATAAATAATGAATCATAAATAATTTTTATAATAATTATTATACTTCACTAGTATTTTATCATGCAGTCATGTGACAGCGTTTCATATTTCCCAGATAATTACTAAACTGTCATATCTTAATTGACGCCCCCCCAAATACGATAATGTCTTTAAATACGATTAACATTAATAAACAAAGAACACAACAGGGATCTCTGAATTTTAATCTTCAGTAGAAACGACTCTGCGTAAGTAATCGCATCTGATTGGTCAATTGATCATAAATTTCACAACAGTTGGAAAATTTGATCAATCAAATGTGTTTCCTTCCTCAGCACGTTTATGTTTATGTTTATGTTGATCTAAGCCATCGATTATTCGTACTAGTAATCTAGAATATACAACGAACGCAGAAGGTATGAATTAATTAACGGAAAATCTCGATTGTTACGCAATCCGCCATTTTCTCGTGAATGAATGAATCATCAATGTACTGAAATCATTAATGACACTCTTCATGTACAATACGTAGCAGTGACAGTCAACTAAAAGATTTTTACTTTTATTGTATAATACTATTATACACATTTGTATCATTATCTTGACTTACGCTCAATTCGTACACATTCAGTGACTAAGAATTTATATGATAATTTGATAACCACGTGCGAAATTGTCATTTCTGTATATCAACATACTACATATACAATTTATACAATATACGACAACGATATCGCGTAATAGGTCATATGGACATAAAATAAATGTTGATACGCTTAATTGACCGATACGAAAGAAATTATTGATAATAATTCCCACATCATGGTTCATTCTTTTCTTGGTAATTATTTTTTGCTATATTTTGATACGCAAATCAGGACGATAGTGGGAAGCAATTAGCGCGCAATTAAAACATTTCGGTTGATATAGTGTTACATTTTATAAGCTGAGTAGCTGATAATGTTACCTGTCATTTTGAAACACTAGTCATTTCGTTTATCGATTTCGAAGCCCTCAGCGCTTGCACGCTAACGGTTAAAAGTGAAACTAAAGATAAATGTTGCTTTCGCCAATTATGAAGAAGCCGCGGGCGTATTTCTATTTGACATGCCACGGGAGCTGGTAACCTTTGTTTGGTGATAACGAACCATTTCTACGTTTGTGTTATCACACTTTTTCTATCATTCAGGTTTGATCAATAGTAAAACATGATAAATATTTATTATATGAAACGAAGAACTATTTGAAAAAATATTGTTATGGTTTCTTTTTCAAAATCGCCTCTTACGCAATTCGTTATTGAAACGCCATTGGTTCGACTGGAATTTAGAGAGTATATCGTTACACGGTTATCATGAAAACTATCTATAAAGCATGGACAAGTGTTTGTTACTTGAAAACCTTTCCGATTTCGAAATGTCTCAACTTTCCCAAGAACTGTTGTTTAGGTAACTCTCACTACTTTAGGAATACAGCAGTAACAGAACTGAAACTGAAATTTCGGCGGAAACTAAAATTTCCATCAACCAGATTATTTTTGAATATCCAAGAATTCTTCGTCTTTCGTCAACTTCCTGCCTCAAGCTTCTTGCCTCAAGCTTCTAATGGCCCGTAATGGAACAAAAGGTATTTATCGTCAAACAGATAGTTAAACGAGACCAGGTAGCAGCAAATATAAAAAGTATTCGTACATCAAGATTTCAATCACATATTAGTCATAAAACATGACTCACGATTCCAGAAACCGCAGCCGAGATATCCCGTTTTCCTTGTTAAACTTGGTTATCGTGATGTGAATTGGAACAAGAGACGAATCCATCGTTTCGTAGAGAAAAAGAAGGCAGTCAACGAAATCATCGTTTATTAAAAAAAAAAGAAAGAAAGAACAGAATAAAGTCAACGGATGTCCTCGGACACGTAAAGCATTATCAGTGCCCGGACGCACGCGAGCCGAAGGTTACTGGGGTCATGCAATGTGTCAATTATATGCACGCATTCGTTGAAAAGTAAAGTAAAGGAAACAAAAGGAGAAGAGAAAAAAACAAGAAATCAAACGGAAGCGGAAACGAAACGTCAGTACCAACGTAGTACAAGATAAATTTTCTTGTTATTGTACTGTATGCATTTTTGATAATGTGCCAAAAGCAAAATAAAAAAGTTGTCATATTTTCCTGGGAAATCTTGCATTTTTGTACTTAGATCCCGCGATAACCAATCGTTTGGTATACGTTCGCATAACATACCTCTAATGTTTATAAGAATGGCTGATAAACATACAAATATGCATATGAGAATAACAGGTGACTTTTGAAACGCTAATCGCACGAGTCTAACGAACTTTCGACATTGAACATGCGATTGCGAGCACTAGCCATTAATAACTTCTATTCACAATGATGGCGAAGTAATACTTTAAAACCTTAATTCTTTGAATATTGCTTTTTGAAAAATGGCAAAACTCCGTGCAATTTAACCTTATAACCGCACATTGGGGTCCACGAGGACCATTCGGAGTATACCACACGCTGTCCCGCTCATAATATTTGAATTTTGGGTATCTGCAGCGTGTGGTAAATTTAGTTTAAATTTTTATCAACCAGGTGATATAGTTGTCGTCACTAATTAAGAGTTGAACTTTGAGTTGTCTAAGAATCTGTCGGACCCCAATGTGCAGTTCCCGTCAGAAAAAAAAACTAACAAACGATTGAATTCTTACGGCGATGTTTATATGTCGTTTTACACATGTAAACACTCTGTTTATTCTCTCCCTTGACAGACCTTGCGGAATACGTACAAGTTTCAACACAATTCAATAAAGTTTTAATCTATATCGTCATTTTATTGTTGTGGAACTTTGAACTCCTAGGAGAGACATTGAAAAAGATATTTACCGATTAGTAAATTCGTCTAACACAAGTACATGCGACAGTGTACGGTATCATATTTTATTCACCTTCCAGATTACTAGAAATTCTAAAATAAAGCCAGTTTTAGTGAGAGCGGCAAGATTACCTTGTACCTTTAAAAAAATAAATAAAATGCACACATGCTACTTTTTTTGTGGAATTAACGACCTTGCTTATACCGGTACGGCACTACATAAAAAAAATACTTTACGCACAGTTGTACGAATACATAATTGAATTATTGACATCCTGAACTATTTAAAAAAAAAAGACATGTAATTCTGACAAGTTTGTACACTAGAAACAGTGAATCGCCATAATTCCACGAAACGATACGTTATTCGGCAACATAAATCAAGTGATGATGATTCCAAAACCAAACAAGTGCTGATTTTTGAATTCTCAAATAGAATTCATTTCCTAACTATCGATTATTTGTGGTTCCAATAAAAAAGAAATTATACTGTATTAAATATGTTCAGTGATCCTGTTGTCTCGAAGAAAGGAGCCAGCAAACAGTACCCAGAACGGTACCCAGGATAATCAAAGGATTAAGTGACAGTTAACCTAATCGAGACTTGTTATTATGGACCAAGATTGTATGCATCCGATAACCGGTATTCATTACCAATGACACAGTAAAAGGGCGAAGTCCTCAAATAAAATCAATTACTAAACTAACCTCAAGGTCGTGTCTCGTCCCAATGCGTCCTTTTGTAAACACAAAAAAGTGCAACGCGTTCTTCGCGCTGGTTTTCTCCTTCACGCTTCGCAAAAGAGAGTTAAACTGAATGAGATAAGTGAAGAAAAGAAAAAAAGACGTTACGTTATTATTCAAAGTCTCTCGCGAACTAGTAGATACATCAACGTGCTGATACACAGAACATCAAGAGAAACAGACGACGCATCTATCACCTTATCAGATGTCCGGCGTGCCGCACGCGTTCACTGTGACTACTTGTTCAAAGTTCGATCGATCCGAATTCCAGAGTATCACGCCACTTGTACCTATGACACACTCTGACAGTGTTGTGTGACGTATCCTGTGTACTGTTCTGCTTTGCCGAAGATTAACCATTGATCATTGAGAGAGCAGAGAAAATAATGGTGTTTGACATATTTCAAACCGATAACGTTTGCTCTGTCGATAAAGTAGAACCAATTTTATGTGCCAATAGATGTCCTTACTGTGTCTAGTGGCGCCACTTATGATTGATATATGTACTAGCATCTATAATTAAACGATACAGCAGTTTTTATAGATTTCTCAAGCGCAGCTTGTTTCATTATCGACAGTTATCATGTGATATTGACTTCAGTCTTGTGGCGCACTCTATGGCAGACTACGGCTAAACCGTGAATTGCGACATTACACGTATGTTCTTTTGGACTCGTGCATATGCAAGTAAGTTACAAAATTTTAATTATATATAAATTATACATTGTTGGGTTTAAAGAATATCTTACAACGCATTAGAGTGCACACAATTAATAGCGTCACGATAAAAAAAGTTCGGTCAATTAATAAATTGCTATAGTGCTACTGTAGAATTTAATTTATTGTTCTCTTAAATAGAAAAAACTATGTCACTATATCACAATAATGTGTAATCCAACTATATATAGGTACAATTGTTATAATTAAGCATACAGTTTGACTACTGCTGTAATCAGAAACTGCAGAGATGAGTTCACGAATCCGAAGATGCGAGTATGAAGTTACAAGTTGAGGATATTATTATACCATGTACGAATAGTTCAAATAAAAGTGTCCGAAGACACTTGTTTCTCGAATTGATTGGAAATTTTCCAAAAATTCACGTTATCTTGCCCATAAAAAATATTTTTTTTTCTCTTTAAAATAAACCATTAACTTACTAAGGAGTTTTCGCCAATCAGCTTCGTACTGTATATTTTACTTTTCTTCTACACTAGTACTGTAAACTTTATAATTTAAGTTTTAAGTTACTTCACTTAAGACATTTGCTTGGAGATAACATTGGCAGTTACTAATTCAATTGCCAAATTAAACAAAGATTTATAAGCTGTCACTATGATCGACCTATAATTTCCAACTCAACATAGATAATAAAAAGGAGATTCGTAATACTGATATCTACATTCGAAAATACTTTTCATCTTATTTTTAATCTGCAGTAACTTACTTAAGTACGATCTTTTATACAAGGATGCATTCAAGAGTGCGAATCGTCACTAGCGCAACTCACAGGTTGAAAAACTCTTCTTGGGCGGTTTACAAATCTTTCAAAGGAAACGCACGATGCACAATATTATTTACACGCACACGTAACGACATATGTATATTCGAGATGCTGAGTGGTCAGACTTGACCCTTGTCATCTGCAGCTTTTTTAAAAATTTATTTATAAAAACTTCCAATAAATGGAATAGTATAACAATAAACCACATTCGCAGAGATCGTTAATCGCGAATGTCCAAGGTTCAGTTTTTTAAAATAAAAAAATATTTTACGTATGAATTTGCCTTATCATATAATTATTGCCACGTGGCACAGCTTCCTCCAAAAACAAAATGACAGACATTTCGTTTAACATTCACGTCCACATTTTTTTCCCATCTCATTAAATATTTCCTTCGACTTTACATTTTTTTTTACGCGGAGACACTCGCGTGTATGAAAATTACTTTATGGTCTGTGAATCTATCTACAAACACACGTGCTTGCTCTTTTCAGTGGTTAAGATGCTCGTCATTTGCGTCACAAACGTTCTGACTCGAACGCTGAATTTTCAAAGCCATTTAATCGATTCACTTCCATTTCCTTTTTATTATCGTCCGAATTCTCGAACTTCGTCATTTTCGTTATTTTCTCGGACTTATCCGCCTCTTGCTTCGTCTTCATTTCTAATTCCTCCATTGCTCGGTCTTTCCTGTGCTCTGTGTATAACCACCTGATTAGAAGCAAAAGGACAAGAATGAAAAAGTGACAAGGACAAGTGAAAATAAAAAAATATAGTAATTATTAATAATTTCGTGAAGAACCACTCGTTATCTTTCAAAGATTCTCACAAAATGGTTGTCGTAAAACAAGCAACTGTCCTGAAAATTTATAATAATAGTTCTCTTCTATCAATAATTTTATTTCAATGAATTATCTCAATGTTACGGCTCCCGATACAGCAAAATTTGCTGCGTCAGCGATTCGTGTCCAACCACGATTATGTCAGCTAGCGTTACGTAATTTTAAAATGCTATTATTTGGATATGCTGACATAATCAAAATATGCCATTAACACTAACACATACGAAAGTCTATGTATGTACGAACTATAGCTAAATAGCGTCAATTTAGAATAATTATTTTGTTCACGTAATTATTAGATCTGACTTACAGGAAGGCGATTACTGCCGGTATCGTTAAACAGCCACCCAATAGGAAGAAGGTACCCGGAAACGTATTCATCGTGGCACCATAAACGGAACTGTACATCGGTCCGTAAACAAGCGGCATCAGGGATTCGCAAACTCCGAACAAAGAATTAACTTTGCCTGAAATCGAAACGTAATAACAGTCACGACAATAATTTTTTAAAGCAGTCAATTATTTACTATAGTATATAAAACGACCTCTTGTTCACTATTAAATCTACTCTGTGACCTTGTGTAATCAGGTTGTACGAGAATTTTGAGATACGAATTAAATAATAAAAAAAAAGGTGAAAGGAAAAGCAATTAGCGTCGAATCTAATTAACTAATTTTATCGAACTTACAAGTACACAGAGTCATTTGTTCCTTTTGTGTATTGTATTAACAAGGAATTAATTTCGAGCTTGACGTGTCGTAAAAGACGGAAGCATCAAAGATAATTACATTTTTATGAATTTAATCTTCGTGACGTCTTTTATATATATATATATATATATATAAGAACAGCATGTCCTTCGTACACAGCTCGACGTTAATGGTCCAAGGAAGGGATACCCACACCACTCGCAAATCCTAGTTTCTCTACTTTCAAAAATTTCCCTCTCCAAGCCGATCCATGTACTTCCACTAGAATCGCTCTCTTGCTATGGCGAGCTCTTAAATTCTTGAATCTTTTGAATCTTATAATACGAAATGATATAACGATAGTAAAGAACATCCATGAGTATTCCACCACTAAAGTTTTCGATGGCCCTGAAAAGGGCCGTTTGATATTAAAGCTCTAAAAGCCTATCCAAAATCGATTTCGATCAATTACTTGATTGGGACAATTTTTTAAAGAATTGATCGAGTGACTGAAAAACGGTGCGTCGCCTCGAAGAACATTCCATATGTTTATCTCGTATTTGCAAAAGGACCACCAAAATCTTTACAACGGTAGAAATACTTATGGACCTTCTCTACTATCGTTATATCATTTCGTATTATAAGATTCAAAGGATTCAAGAATTTAAGAGCTCGCCATAGCAAGAGAGCTATAGCAGTGGAAGTACATGGACAGGCTTGGAGAGGGAAATTTTTGAAAGTAGAGGGAATAGGATTTGCGAGTAGTGTGGGTATCCCTTCTATGGACCATTAATGTCAGGCAGTGTACAAAGCAAAAAATGAGAAGGAGGTATAGCCAATCATGGAAAGTTTTTATGTCAATAGAGGTTAGAAGCGACGAGTCGCATTACAGTACGTGAATATCTTCGACGTTCGCAAATTCGATGCGACATTTCATAAGTCGTGTCAATATTAATATTACATGTTTGACTTTCCAGTATACGCGCGGGGATTTACAGTTCCCCAGGCAGTTTTCGAGATTGAGCACGATAAGAGTAGAGAGAACGATTATCTTATTTTGTAAAAGCAAATCGTATCAATTAAATATGAAAATTAATACTGTCAGTCCCAGAAAACTGTTCTACTAAATAGGTATACCGGATAATCATATTTTTCACAAAAACGCAAAACCGCTAGTAGTGGTACGAAATATGGCGCGCATTACTGAAGGTTTTAAAAAGCCTGAAATACCGTCACCCGATATTTACATTAAAATCGAAAAAAATCAAGAATCCCTATAAACACAAAGATAACTTGATTAACGTTAAAGTGAATATTTCGTGGAATATAAATCCTTTCGAAAATAGTCCAAAATAATGGAGGAAAAAGAAAACAGAATCTTGAAAGTAATCTTACCTAGTTCGTCCGTTGGTACCAATTTCGAAGCAATGGAGCGCATAGCGATAAAGGACGTTCCGTTAACGATCTCCACCAATGGCGCTGCGCATACCACAAATAGAAATGACTTTAACATTTCACAATTGTCTTCGGCAAGGTTCGCAAACGCATATTTCGCGCGTTACGTTCCCCCTTTATTTTTCTTTACTTCATTTTACTGGATTTTACGAACCTAAGTAAATCATCCAGTCCGTGGTAGCGAATGCGTAAACGAAGCTTGCAAGGATTTTGCTCATACAACTCATTACTCCCACCAAAGCGTCGTCAATTTTGAGCACGTGACTGAACAGGCCCACTGACACCATAGTTCCTACGAAAGATTCAAATAATTTTATTAGAACCAGTATCCATTCTGAGAATCATAAATATTGAAAAAGAAAAACATTTCACAATTGCGTGACAGTTACGATAATTATGAACGAAGTAATTTCATTATCCTTTTTGTTTGTTTTATGTTTCCACTGGAATCCCATTGAAATTCATACAAAGCTAACTGTCAACTGTCAATCGTCGATTCGGTATTTGTTATGTGCAGTGGTCGTTACGGTTATTTGATAATGTTTGTATTAGGAAGTTTATTGTTGCACAGTTGTTACGCTTGCATACGCATGCGCGCGCACGTCGAGTACGACGCTCATTATTATCTACGCGTGTTTTTGAATACCAAAGCGAAGTCAGTATCGGTGCGTCGCAGTGAATTTACAAACTATTGGCTACGGTAGCCTTGCGAAAAGGTCGATTTGCGAATACAACGTAGCGAATACAGGTAACCGTTAATTCCGCTTAGCAACGGCATTCGACCGATTACATTATATAACGAACAGTCCACGCAAGATTTATATTAATGATCATAAAGCCTGGGAAAAAAATAATTATATATAATCAGATCCAACATTTTTCTCTATCTGATCTTATCCGATCAGATCTAAAATTTTACGAGAATTCATTGTGAAAATGTTAATTCTATATGAATAATATTCCCAAAGAGTGCTATTTATTCATAAATGAGTTCATTTAAACTATTTTAGGGAATATCATGTGTATAGAATGTACATGTTCATTGTGTATTTTTGTAAAATTTTAGATCTGATTAGATAGAGACAAATTTTGGATCTGATTATATACAATTTTATATGATTATATATAATTGTTTTTTTTTCCCGGGAAGTGAATACGTATACACGTTACTTAAGTACGTGACTATTAAGTATGCGATGAACGACTGAAACCTTGACCTTCGATTATGGCACAAGAAAGTAGCAAAACAAAAAAACAAACAAGCAACAAACATTAGACACTGTGTTCTGAGATTCTGTACTTGTAATATTGTTATCTTAACGTGTACATGTGTTTCGTTAAGGATCGTCGTTTTTAAAGCAATCAAAAAAAAAGAGATATTTTATTTAATCAATTTGCATCGTCACGTGCACACTTGTATTTTTTATTAGAATATTCCTGACAGCATGACCTCATATATTTTTTTATTCAATAATCCCGCAGGCAACGTAACGGTTTAATAAGACGAATTATTTATTCATCTCTGTCAAAAGGTCTGAAATAGTATGCCGTTGTAATGTATTACAACTCATCCCGATTCAGTATATATTAACATTGTACAGCGTGTGTCTGAAACAATTTAGAGATAAAACACAAGTACCTTTGTATTTCTCTTTATTTGTATGGTTGATAGAGAAAGAACAATGGCTGAAAGTACTGGTAGTAAATTTCGATTATATCCAAAGAGACGAAACAAGAATCACAAAGCCCATAATTCTTTTTTTCTGACAGATATCTTAATTTAAACGGCATACATCCGGTACACTACGTACACTGGTTCTAGTCTCTTTGCATGGCATATGATACGGTTGACAGGGATAGAAGAAAAAATTGGATTAAAAAAAGGCCATATTAGCATAAGATTTCTAAATAAAAGTTGTGTCGATGAAAAATCAAGTAAGCCGCCTTTTTGTACTGTTACAAGTTGCAAATCGATCTTGACACTCGATATGCATATATACATACGTATGTATCTATAATTAAAGTAGGCCGGTTTGAAATATTATGTATGCAAGTGATGAGATTATGTTAATGGTAAACGAAGGACGCAAAGTCTGTGGCCTCTAAGCCATAATAAATGTGACTACGCGACGGACGAGCCCCCCTTGTGAGTAACAGCGATTGTTCAGTATTTGCGAGTTCTGCGCCACTGGGACAATCATAGGCGTACACGCATAGCCAAACAGTCTACAACTTACACGTAAAATGGATTTTCTGTGTCACTGGATGCAGAAAAGGAACTAACTGTATCAAGTAGATGTTTCTTCAATTGACATACTGACATAACAAAAAATTATTTAAACGCCTGATAGTTTATTACGTATTCCCAGGGAGATGAAAATGCGAGGTAGAAGTGTGCTTCGTATATAACTTTTTAGTTGCTTCTTTTAAACGATAGAGGTTACTAGTGCTCCGCGTTTTCCGTGAATAAAAATTGATGATTTTAAAAATTTATTAATAATGGCCTCAAGCGAACTTTTGGTATGCTTTACATGTTACGTACCATGCTCATCATGATTTCACGTATTCAGTATATTATAGAATCGAAAATTCCAGGGAAAGTGTATTGTAGGCACAAAAGCTGTGTTAGGATCGTTTTACAGTGTTTATAATGGAAAAAGATAGGAGCGATGATTTTTCATGATTGATTATTCCTGTGTCGGTCTCTATTCCAAGAACTTTCACGACGACGTGATTATTAGATCCATTTCCAATAAATGGATTGTGATCTTGACAAAAATGTTATTTTAAAAATTGATAAAAATTAAAAAAATGAAACTAAAGATAAAACTTAAATTATACATTGCACTCTTGTGATAATATATAATCGTTGGGTCTTTAGGTAATTGGTTCGATGACTAGAATCAAGTTTGTTATTGGTTTGTCGCTCATTCGAGCACGTGACAGTACTACCAGCATTCGATAAGGTTTGTGATTTTAGAAATCTGACCTTTGTTGCCATTTTACCTACTTACCGATAAGATTAGTCACCATGCCGTACGTGGAAAACATGCTGAACTTCACCTCGTTCCAATTGAATCTATATCGAGTGAAGAGGTACATCACTGCCATTTCACCTGAAATCAAATGAAACCAAAGATATAACGAAGTTGATACGCCATTTCAATATAGTGACATTCATCGAAGTCATTTTTTCTACAGTCCGTATTTATCATTTTGATTAGTTTCGTATACAAAGTAAATATATTTCTCGGATGACTTTAAACATATTTACGCATATCTAAAAAGGGAAATTACATGATTAGGTACCATTAACGTCTCATTTGTTGAAAAAAATGTATCATTTCTACTCCTTGGGCCATATATATTGACTGTGAAAGTATGGCGGTGCTCGAGGCTGATTGGCGATAAAAAGAATAATTTGCTTTAAGCATTAAGTTTCATTTACGCAATAATAAAAGAATGGTATGGTGACATATATTCATATATTATACATCTTATAGAGATATATATGAATAAGATGTGTTTTGAGTTGAAGTTTTACTGAACTAACCCTGTGCCTTCAATTTTATAATATCCTGATAGCACACAAGTCTAGAAGACTTCCACCAAATGTCTGCCTTCAGAGCTCTTTAAGACTTCGAAATTTAGAGGCTTTTAGATATCTTGTAAAGTTTTTTATGGAATGATACGTTTTGGCTGGTGACATAAGAAATCTCTTATTCGTCATTCTGATGTTTCATAGATGTCTATAAAGGTTTCATAGATTCTTTAAAGGCGTCCTGTGTTATCCGGGATATATTATATATAGTACTCAAAAAAGTGATTATTTTATAGGAAAAGTCTGTACTTCAAGAAATTTTTCATTTTGCGTAAAGAGCGAATATACTGTCAGACCGCGCCATTAAAAGTTGTTTAAACCAAAATGGTGTATTAAAACTAGCTGGTCATACTATATATAGTTATAACGGCTCGTTATGTCAAGTCGATTAGTATCACTAGCAAGTACTAGGTCAATGACCACATGAGCACCGGCTAACTTTAATTTGATTGATATTTGATAGCGTGTATACGATTAATTGAAGAAAAAACTATACGTTCGAAAGTGTGTCGACCGAATTATAATTACATCGTGGTCCAAAGAGTCTGCACGCCATTTTTGATAGAGTACACAAATAATGGCACACTTTCTAAAGTCTAAAATCGTCAGCCATGATTCTGCGCAGTTGTCGTTTAGAAACTTTTGCGTTGAAATTACGTCGACCTCCCATTCGCCGCTCATTAAACTCAATTATGAGTGAAGGTGAACACAATGTAGCAAACCGGTAAGTACGAGTTAGGTAAGGTTTTTTTACACTAGGTTAGGTTAGGTTATCGAATACGCATGTACAGTAACTTTGAGAGTAGATGACCGAAGTTCATAGCCCCGTGCAAAAATCGTGGTGTGTATCCAGTTAAACTTTGAATAGCATTACTCTTTACTTTTCCAAATTTATGATCAGATCCTAATATGGCCTATTTTGGCCACAGTCAATGTGTGGAACCATGTCCCAATCTGGCCTATGATCAGATCCCAATAACGAAATGTAACTGTAACATTTTCTAGATGGATGGGATCGAGGATTTCATTTTTATTCTTAGTCAAACTCTCTTGTGTTCCTACAAGATCCCTACGCCATTCCGCATACTTCTTTTCCTTCCATAATATAGTAATATAGAATATAGTCGGTGGTGCCATTAGTTGCAAAATCCGTCACTGATTTAATGGTGACAACACTGTTTAGAATTTTTTATGGATATTCCAAGAAGAGGATCTATAACAATCCTAATTGAAATCGGTTCATCATATCTTAATAGCCGGTGGCGCCATTAGTTCTAAAACCGACCACAGAATTGTCGATGAGGACACAAATAATGAGGTATCTCATAAGAATACCTCAAAAAGAAAATCCTGGACAAGACCTGTTTAGATTCTTACTAGACTTACCCTGTTTAGGGTAATCCTTTTTGAATCCTGATTAGGATTTGTCGGGCCATAGGAAATTTCAAACGAATTTCTACACGGGGCACTCTTTGATTTCAAATTGCGCGTTACTGATGATTCTTTGACTATGGCAAACAAATTTGCGAACTGTCAGATATTAATTGCTTGTACGTTAGTGCGGACACAATTTGAACGTACACGACACGAAGAAGAAATTGAAAATGAGAATTGCACTTGACGGTAAAACGATTTTTCGCGAACTCGTGCACGTGCGTGATTATAGTCGATCCAGTAAAATAGCTTGAAGTGACAGATGGGAACACGTGTTTCGTGAAAAATTTCTCAATTGCCAATACCGTTTTGCCAAAGGTTAATAATTGGTTTTCCATTGATTTCCATTGATTTTTCGCACATTACCTTTGGCAAAAAATCATTGGCAATGGGAAATTTTTGTACGGGCTTTGCATTTTTCCATCTGTCACTTTAAGCTATTTGGCTTGTGGACCGACTATACGTCGCGTTATGCAAGAGTAAGCGTAAGTAGTTACACAACAGGTTCGTTTTCTTTATTAGTGCCTCCGTTTAATCGTTTCCGCCGCGCGACGGTCTTTATCGAATTATCTTGTGCTTTGTTCTTATTGCAGACTTAAGAACGTCTGCAATTCCTCTTTGCTAATCTTGTTTTTGGCAACGATTGAAATTAGACTCAAGGTAGCCTATTTTCGGTTATTATAATATTTAGGTTATTATAATATTAGTCTCCAGTTATCCTAATATCTCCACAATAAGTAATGCAACACGGAAAAGTAACTATGCACCTTCCTTAGAAACTTCGAATAAACAAGAAGCTAAGAATTATGTGCGAACGTTTAAAAGCATTCTGTTAGGATAAGGATCGTTGATGCAAATATTGAAAAGAAAACGGAAAAACACATGCGCGGAAATTCCTTTGTCCCTGTAATTTATGGAAATGTGTAACGTCATTCAAAAAATTTTTCTTCTTTTTTTCTTTGCAAAAAACAGAATCTTGCATTCAATTTAACGTGAACAAACAACCCTGCAGACACGGCACAAAACTAAAAATAGTATACTAATTAAAAACGTCACTCTGGACTAACGTTATATTTTCACATTTAGCGATCCAGCTATCAGATAGAAAACTCTTACCGAAATAATTACCCGAATAAGTTATAACAGTTAATTGGAATAACAATAATTGCAGTCAATTTGTCTTATACGGAAATTACAATTTTTTATTCGTCGCATAAAATCGTGAGATCATGATGATAATGACTTATTGCAACAGTGATACAAAATTTTTCACCATACTGCTAATGATATTGACCAACAAATAGAAGAAACATATTTCGAATGATTTTTTCTAATTTTCATTACCCTCCTTCAGTATAGTAAATAATGATGTTATGTATACGTTCGCGGTTCACCAGTCATGAGCACAAATTGTGCAAAGTTGCTGATGTCACAATCCCTGGCGTAGGTGAATCTTAAAGACTTAACGCAGTAGTTTTGTCAGAGAAGCATGAAGACACTTGACGGCGCCACTAACAAGTATTTCCGTTTCGCATTACGTTTTAGAGAACGTTAGGCTCTTCCTCAGACGCTTGATAATACATTTTCGACCTTGTCTACGAATAAAGTCAATTACTATACCAACGATTATTAAACCACTATCAACCACCACCACCACCACCACTATTGTCTTTTCTTTCAACGTTCGCAATCTTCTAAATATCCTTTATTTTCAAGGAACAAGAACTTTTCGCGAAAAAACTGTACTGTCATTGGTACTGAGATTAGTGCAATTGCACAACCTTACAGAACTTCCCAACGAAACAGCGTCAATTTTTCTTCATAAAACGCGTAAGTTTTCACAAAATTGCAAATGGCTGTCCCCATTATACATACCATCTTCATTACACCTCATGCTCACGTTGATGATACATAATTTCAGCTGCACTCCTTCGCTTTTGCCATTTTCAATGACGACTCGTGACGTAATGAAAAACAAAGTCGTATACTTATTTTTAATTACCATAACTGATCGTTGCGGGTAATCCGTGACGTAAGCGAAATAGGTCACGCGAAAAAGGAAATATTAGTATAGAGGTTATTCGATGAAAATATTCGATAAATATGCAATGAAACAATATTTAAATTCGAAAATTTGTAAACAATAAATATTTTAGTAATACAAGAATCTAAATCTGTTCTTGATGGTACATAATCCATTACAACACTAGAGGTTATTGGACTGACCTTAGTCCACTATTACTATATCGATTACCAATCGAAAATCTTGCCTTTCTGTAACAACGTTACGCAAAGGTGATCCCGCAGTGCGTGGTCAAAGATCTGAAATTACATCAATGCTGGTTCTCACGTTAACGCTAACGCTACCCAATCGCTGACGCCAACTGCATATTATACACACTAAATGTACCACGTGTAGCTGTGATTTTCGCACGTGTCATATGTAAATGCTTTTGCTGCCGACATATATACGGTGCTAGGAACTTTCACTGGATATCTGCAATATGATAATAACAACAGTACATTATGTATCATATACAGCATCTATCGATTAAATTTCTCATTTCCCATTTTTATCCGTTCATTATCGATTTTTTTAACTTGATTTTCTCTCGATGCTTTCCCTTTTGATTTTTATTTTTTCTTCCCCCTCAACGTATAGGAACAATGGTAACTATTTACTTATTATCATATATATATATATATATATACACCACCACCTGAAGGTGGTTCTACCATAGAAATCAAATGGACAGGCTAACTTCAAGTGGTGCATTTGTCGTGAATAACCCTGTATATAGCCCCATTATGTCCTGTGCATATAGTTGTTACATATAGTATAGCACTGTCATTGTCAAAATGACACCGAGCCTGTAAATAGAATATATTAAAAGTTTATTTTGGAACATATGAATATTGAACGTGATAATCAAAGAATTATCGACGAAAGGTAATTATGTTCATTTGTTTTTCCCGTTTTTATACCCTAAATTTAAACCTGCAATGCATTAATACAACAATGCAACGGTGCATACAAATGTTAATTCTTTTGTATACGTATGACATCACGGTTTGCACAGGGAATGGATTTTTTTAAATAATTCAAATATTGCGCGTAACTTTATTGACACGTATCTAACGGAACATTGTGAAACGTCCGATGTAAATAATGCTATATGTGAAAATAAAATATTTACGTTTTACGGTATTCGCCGACAATGTCGTTTGATACATATATAATTTTCCACCATTTTCATTTTGAGAATATCTAATGCACCTGTCAAAATAATCGCTGACGACTATGACCACGTGACTTTGCTTTGATCTGCGTCCATTCGTCGCTATGTTCAAAGGGACATAGTTACCTTAGGAATAGTAAAGCTCCCTCGTAACTTTTTGATTCGAACAACCCTACTCCTTGAACCTTACGACAACCACATGAAAATGTAGGTTTGAGTACATTAATGTTAAAGTTTTAGAGAATCCTATGCTTTGAAGTATTAATTATGAATAAACTGCAATTTTTAATATAAAATTATGGTTATTTCAGCAGTGACTAATTTTTTCCTATATTTTCACACTACTTCCTTGAAAACCCAAGAATAAAATAAAATTTCTTTTTCGCAATTTTTAAGGTGACTATGTCCCCTTAATCAGGAGTAAACATTATGAGGAATATTTATTAAAAATTATTTTTTTTTTCATTTCAGAACTTTTGAAAACAATTACTGTTTGAAGCAGCATTCCGACCTTGTATTCTGCGTATAAGCATCAGCGACAAATCATACTTCATTTCTGAACCCACCATTGTTACACATACGTTCGTGACTGAACGTCAACCAATGCGCAAACAATTGAATTCGTGATAAGCACAGTTGAGCAGCAATTCTGCACGAGAGTAATGGCACTGAACGGATATATTTTTGTCGGATAATTTTTGTCAAGGCTAAAACTACAAAAATAATGTCACGTAAAAAATGCATAAAAAAGTATATCCGATGTTATTTGCAAATTTTCAAGTAACGAACCGCCGCGGAAACAAATATTCTTCAGTAAGTGTTCGTACTTTTACTTAGGCAGGTGTGTAAACGCTTATACAAGTCTTTGATTTAATTTTTTTTACTCAGGTATATTTTTATTAACTAAATTGAGTACTTCGAGGTGCAATATTTATTGTGCTTACATTAATAGTATTAATAATGATAGGAATCATAACAGATATCGCAAACCGTAACAGACACTCGTAAACCATAAGTGACAATTAAAAATTCTTAGCAGCTTATATGAATTTACTTTTAAGCGAAGTGGCGGAAAGTTCGACACAAGTGACTAATCGAACGTTGTGATACTAGAATGCTATAGTCGATTCGGTAGCTACTACGATCGAGGTAATATTGGTTTTATGTAATCAAACACAGAAAAATTGGACCAATTGACAAAAGATTTCGATGTTTGGTTCAAGGAACATTGTAATGTCGGATTTTAGTATTGTTATTATTGTTGGCTATTGATAAACTGTTCAATTCTGATGGTATTGTTAGACCTTTTTTTCTAAAGAAATCAATTGTTTCGAAATTATTTGACGTAGGGGCGTACGAAATTTGATAATCGTGATATAACTGTGCGATAAACAAAAAAAACATCAATTTTATATCGTTGTACTGTGGTTTGTACTTAATTCCTTGATAAAACAAAAATAAAAGCAATAGCGATATAATAGGCGAATATTAAAGAAAATGGACTAAGATTTAAATAGACTAATATAAGTATTTGCGAAATTATAGTTAAAATCTCAAAGGATGTGCTGTGTATCTGTTTGAATAGCTCGATTAAATGGATCTTCTTGTCATAATTTAATTTTGTATTAGCAGACCAAATATACTAGGTATAAAGGATCCTTTAAAAACTCAAATAGTAAGTACAAATTTTTTTTCTAAGTACAACTTCACATCGGATTAATGATGTTAGTAACTGTAAAAAAAGTGCGTAATGGACAAATAATGTTGTACTACTAATATATTACACGCGATTTTTACATTATTGTATATATATTAAGGAGATAGATGTCAATTAAAAATCACTCACCATACAAGGGACCAATGACGACCATGACGATGACCATGAGCACCAAAACGCGCTTCTGTCGATTTCTTTCACCTTTCTTGAACGCAACACGAAAAGTCTCGGAAATGTGTCTCAATGAAAAGAAATCAAGAACGGAAGCACAAGGAGACATTTTTCTTTGTTCCTGCTTGTCAACCTGTTGCACAGGTGGTCGAGGCGGTTCCTTGATAACGACAAGTCCGTAAATGAAACTGAGTATGTAGCACACAGTGGATATGGCAAAAACCCCATAGAATCCAAGTTTCAAATAAAGAATTCCAGATAGCGCCATTCCAATAGGGACTCCAATTGACAGGAAGACATTGACAGCGCCAATCCTGAGGGTTCTGGATTCCACAGTAGTGATATCCCCTATGTAACTGAAAATGGCCATAAACATGGTGAACCATCCTCCAGTGAGTGCAGGCCAAAGCGCCTCGGATACGCCTGCGGCTTCCATAGGAAGTTCATAGAACCAGTAGGTGCACGCTATAAGACTTATGCTAGTTAGGAACTCGCCGACGATGGGCAGAAGCATACAAGGTTTTCTCAATCCTGTACGATCGCTCCAGGCGCCCATGAAGAGGATCAAAATCGTAGGCAGCGCACTCTGGAGCGCGGTCTTCCAGGTCTGCATTCCTGCTACCAGTTGTTGTACCGCTGTCTCTTCTTGTTCAAAGCCGGTTGTGTTCCTCGCCGTCAAGGCACTGCAGACTTCATCGGAGTAAGCCAAGTTGACGCGGCACGCCTTCTCCAGGTTGAGATTTTGCGTGGCCAAGGACGCGAGAACGCTAGGCATGATATAACAGGCTACCATGGGCTCCACGGTGATGTTGCTAGTCAGGAAGGTCCACTTCTGTTTGGCGCTCATGGACTTCCAGGTGATGACGCCGCCGTCGGCCGCGTCGGTCGACGTCGTCGTCTGATTATCATCGCCTGGACTCTTTTTTTCATTCCCTTCCATGACACCTGGTGTCGTCGCGATCGAGTCCGTCATCCTGGTTCGACTTGACGCGACCTGGACTCGACGGATTCTCAACGATCAACTCGTGCCTAAGTACGGTTTCATACAGTTGATCTCTACAGTTGCTCTACTAGGTACCTGGTGATCGTTTTCAGGGTACCACGTGTAGGACACTTATATATATTCACTGTATACGAATACTGTATTTACAATCTGAAGATCTTCTTCGGCGTGTCAAGCATCTGGAGAACCAATTGACACTGCCGGTAACTGCACCCTCGGTATGCACAATATACTCGTCCGCGAGAGTCTGATTCAACTCGACAGTTTCGTGTTATGCTTTGCGGTACATCTATACCCCCCCACCATTGACTCCTTCGAATTCTGCCACCCCCTCCAGTACTGTACTATTATGCACCACCACTACTACCAACATTATCATCATTATCTCCACCATCATCATCCCTACTACGACCACCACTCTCTAGATTCTACTATTTCTCCAGTCCTTTCTACTAGATCTTCCAACTCTACCCCCCCCCCCCCCCCATCTTAGGTACTACCTATGTATGTACCAGGCGTTCTTCTTCTACCATAGTCACGACACTAAACACTATTACTACATTTGTTAGTGACCTACGTAATTCCTATGTACATTGACTAGTGGGTTAGGGTTCAGTTAATCTTGCTATGTCGCCCAGTCATTGTCATTATTATTGTGATAAATTTTATAGAGATTTTAGGTTTTTTTTATTAGGGGCTGTTTTTTCCAAGGGGGTTGGACGTGTAGATATATTTTATTTACATTGTTCTTACAATTGAATTTACTATTTTAAATGTCTCTGAAATTGCTTTGATTAATGAAGTACTCTATTGTGCAAAAATATTAATATAGTAATGACATTTTTTCAATAAATCATTTGAATATCGCCTCATTATAGATAGGTACTGCACGATTGATGACCTTTTCAATTGTTTTACCGATATACTTATTTGCGAGAACGAGTATTATTTTAAGAATAATCTCTCGTTGAAAGCAATTGAGAACAAACAAATATGGCGTCGGAGCATTGACCATACTTTTTTTGAATTGTAGAATACCAGTTTTTATAGTACTCTTACGACTGATAATGATAGTCCCTTCTATCCTTATGTACAAATAATGGTCCTGTTATCATAGATAAGGAAGGACTGACAAACAATTGAGGAACGAGGACTCGTTGATGACGGTTATTGTTTTCACAATTGTTGCTATCAAGCGATTAACCACTATCGTTCGTCAAGGTACACTTAAAAGTAGGCTGGAAATATTTGACATTTAGTCATGTCATGACTGGCAACATAATTCGATTCCTTTTTATTCTGTAAGGGACGAGCACGAGTCAATGATAGCGAGACAAGCAATTACGAAGAACTGACAATCACATCGTATGATTCTTAAAAAACAATTGCATTGTTCATTTTGTTTTTCTTTCAGTTCACTTGTGCATGCTCTTGCAACTTTTTGTTTTTTGACATTAGTAACATATAGTGCCTAAGCATTGACAGTTACATCCATAATGGAATATTTTTTAGTAAATTATGCATATGTGTTTTTGCATTAATTTAGGTTGATTCTATGAAATATATTAGCAAACTTGACCCACAAAAATGATTAAGGTTATGCTGATGTATATATCATCATTAAGGAGTAGTTGAACCTTGAAAGTGCTAGAGTGGATGAACTTGACATGCAATGACAGCCATGACATTTATATATATCCTTAGTATTATATTTGAATGACCATTCAAATTTGTCATTTTAAGATTTTACAACTAAAATGATCTACTAATGAATAATTCTTATCTTCTTGACTATCCAAGTTGGTAAACTTTTTCCGATTTTTTCGCACATTCGAAGGAAATTAGATGCAACGCAAAGTCATTGTATAATGAATATCTTACTAAACGGATATTCTAGACGGCTAGAAACCGAATTTTCAATAATACAATTGCCTCGCATAATTCATTCAGTCGATATATTCAGTCATTTGGAGACAACCAATTTCGTTAAAAATAATATCATTTTTTGTGTATCTTTCCTCTTGTTCTTCATGACGTAATAAAAAATGGCCGACCATCTCGCTATCTATCACTGCTTTAAACTGGCCCCCGCTCGAAAGGTATGATGCGCTTAAGTGAGTAATGCTTGTAAAATCATCTCCAGTATGACAATGTACTCGTCAAGTTGTTTTGAGGTTTCGACATAATGCAGGACACGGTTGGTAGCACTGAATTCATTGCCGGACGGCATCGTGACTGTGAAGTTGGCGTTATTGTCTAAACGAAAATGAGATTTCATCCATAACTTCGCAAAACAAAATTAACAATTTACAGTACGCGTTGTAAGATGTCTTTCTGTTTACCTGCTTCTCTACAAATTCTATGACGAATTAAAATTTTTGCACTTCGAATGGTTAATTGAGAGCAGCGTTCATTGCCGATTGTCAAAAATGTTTTTGAATCGTAGCTACGAATTAACAACCTGCCTCACTTAAATTGTCGGCTATAAATAGATGCCAATGTTACAATTGATCAACGGACTTTTTATACTTTTAAGATAAAAAGAATCTGCCGCCTCAATGCCACGAATAACACTGACAATAGATCTTGCATATTCATCGTCTCACGCAAAAATATCAGATACACGTTGACTTCTTTTTCATTTAAAAAAACCAGTCGAAAAAGTATGACAAGCTTTCTGCCGGGTGGATTAACATTTGCATAGATTTTCGTTCAACCATTACAAATCCATTGACGAAATTTCTACACTGACGAAAGAGAAAAAACCTGAGCTCAAAATATACGCAGCTTGTGTTCCAAATCGAAGATTCCAGTATACGATACCGATTATATTTGCTTTCTGTTTTTTTTTCTTGAATCTTATACAAAATTATCGTAATACGTTTGAAGTTATGGCCATTTAAAGCGTATCCTACCACCAGGAGAATCCCATCCAGTTACGTGGCATGTATACGAATATAATTAAAAACCTGTTTTTGATAATTAGCGTTAATTAAAATTATTTGTTAAAAATCAAAAAAATAAAAGAGGAAGCACAAGTAATGGACAATGAGAGATCACAATTTTTTTTCAGAATCTCATACATATATCTTTAAACGATATGCTACCAGAATGTGTACAACAAATTTTAGGCTTTAACGAGAACCAGTCACGCACCTTGTTGCCTTAGGATAAACGAAAAAAAAGGAAATCATGAAACTCTCCTTGCCCCTGTCGATAATCTAAATGATCATTCGGATCGAACCTGCTGAGGTCATTGACTATTAATAAGAATAGATAAGTAACGTCAGAAATATGAAAAGCTTTCCAAAAATTATTTTCCTTCGTATCTAATTATATTAATAAAATGCCGGTACTTCCGTGTTACTCCTTAAACAAAAAAAAGTCTAGATCCATTCGACACGGTTCACAAATAACCTTCAATTACGAAACAATATCCAATTAGAATAAGGTACTTTTTAACCTGTGAAATTACCATGGGAACGCCTGTCTATTTCGTTTTTGTCCATTACGTTTCAAATTAAAATAGTTAGTAAACTTTCACGAAGTTGATCCGATTTCCCTCATACAGTAATAACTCGGAATTTCCAAATATATATATATATACATTATTTTAAAAAAAAGTCAAAAGACAAAAATAACCTTCATTCCTATAGACTAACGTTACACCTATATTTGCTTATGGGAATGTCATAAACGTACACAATTTTACTTTCTATTCACACCAACGTTTTTCTTCTTCGAATTATCATTTCCTAAGCAGCAAACTTGTCCAAGTCATTAGTCGCAGATTCCCGTTATGTCTCAATAATTTTTCTCGATGAGTACCATCCTCGCGTCGAATTGATCTTTCACGAGATTCTTTCGCTTTACAGAGAATTTTCGTCGTCGTCCACAGTGTCCAGAGAGTCGATTACGCAATACAGGTTCTTTGTGCACTATCATTAAATCCATCATTCTCGTTGATACAGCGTTACCGCATCGAGTAGCTAGAATCGTGTACACCTTTACATAGATGCATAAATAATTACGTACATTTGCATATTCTGTATACCTGTAGTAAGTGACTATTTCGCTTTGATCGATCAAAGTGATACGACACGTAGTTAATTGATAGTAATGAAACTACTGAAAAACCTTGCCTTACTTGATTGTACAGATGCGGTCACAGCTGCATACACACATATGTATATACATATTCATTTGTTTTTACATAATTTCTTTGTTCTTTGGTAACGGAAGAAAAAGGGTAATGAATCTTCATGTAAGTGACTATCATTATGTATCGTTATGTATTTATCGTGAAAAATTTTTTTAATACAATTGTCATTTAGAATTTAGTGTCATTTATATTCTTAGTCGTAAACCAAAACTTCGTATTCATTGTACGACACTTCTTTACCATCGAATGGAATATAAAGGCAGCCGTGGCTTGATTGAATCTGCAACCAGAATAGCAACCACAACGCGTTAAAAAAATACTTGTCAGTTTGTTTAACCGTGTAGAAAGTCATAGCAGCTTTCTAGTGGTTCTTCGGTAACGTAACGGTCATATGGTGTATGTTTTATAAGTGTATAGAAAAAAGAGGAGTGACAGAAAAATTTCTCGGTCGAGGACGCAGTCAGATGCCGATCCTTTCCCTTTTGAATCTTCACACTCTTCATGTTCTACGGTATTTATCTATACACATGTTTTTAACTTATAAGTAGTAGCGTGGGATATATTACGTTCGAGCATTACTTGAAAACATTGTTTCTGAAAAATTATTAACTTTGAGACTTTACGTGCCAATGTATTTCTGACTAAAAAAGCGAAATGTGAAAGTTATTAGTTGAAAAATGACATCTTTTTTTCACATGAAAGCATTTCTTCATAGGTTTCAGTTTATATTGTGCCTTTTTTATTCTTATTGTTCGACATATCGACGGTGTACTGACATAACGTACGACACCAGTTATGTATACCGTTTCACGTCACGAATTAAAGGTCATGTATGACAACCATTATCTGTGTACGTACAGGTAAAAATCGCTATGACCACAAAAATAATCTAATTCTCCTGAATTTTCCCCAGTAGAAAATCGATAATAAAATATAAATCATATCCGCATGAATTTTATATCCGTATAATAATAATGAAATGATTAAATGTCTTCTTTATGGTTTATTTTTCAAGATAATCTAATCAATTTTTGAGATAAACCATTTCTCGGTACCCAACAATCTGACATATATCAAGAATCCACTTTTTCCACTTATCAGTTCACTGATAACGTAGAGTTTCGTGGAAATAAATTAAATCTATGGACAAATATTGATGTTAATTCCAATCACGAAGATAGCTTTTTTTTTAATAAAGATTACGTAGTACCTTGCCAACAGTGAGACTTCCGTCATGAAACGTACGACCAACGTAGAGCGGTTCTCCATCGGCTGTGGCGCCAGTACATACTGCATGATCAGGAATGTAACCGCCGCTGGCAGGTACCCAACGAAATACTTTTTCGCATAAAATCTGAGAAACAAAAAGTTTACACGGTTAAACAGTTTCACGCTTTGCGAAATGTAATTTCTTTTTTATTTTGTCAATTTCAATTTTATTACCTCGTAGTCACGTTTTGCATGCTCATCGCCTCCCCAACAGACATATGCAACGTCCTTAGAGGGGATGACCTTGGCTGGAATCATTTCACCCTCATGATGTGCACGGCCAACATAAATTTCAGAACCGTCAATGTCATTACCGCCGCGTACTCCAGTATGCGGTACGCGTGATCCTCCTCCCTGTTCCCATTTGAATTCTATATAAATGAATAATATAAAAAAAATTAATGTTTGAATATTATTGAATTTTGTTGCGTAAAATAATTAAAATAGGTTCCATTACGATTTTTAGCAAAATTTTATTTTATTTACTTTTATTGATCGTTATTACTTAAGTAATACGTAATGCTACGTAATTAATAATGACGACGTTCTTGAAAATTCACATTTCCCAAACGGATAATTTTATGAACGCGTGTTTTGCCGACGACGAGGATTTTAACTTAGTGCCACAGGTTTCATTAAATAAGTATGAAGCTTCTCATTAATATAACAAATTTTTAACAACCGTAAAGACTTGTGAGCCCTATTATGGGTACGGACTATGCAATTTGATTTAAGAAATCATATTTTTGTCTCTCTTGCACACATTGTACGTCCGTAAGGGTGTCCATGACTGGTACATTGTCCACCACCGGACCCCACTACCTTATAACATTTGATGCACAATAATCAAGGTTCACCAAAAAAAAATACTAATTCGAGAAATCGTCCATTCAGAATTTTGGGAAAATCGCAATTCGATAAAATAAATTTTCAAGTGGTTCTTTATTCGAAACTATGAATTTTCAAGGAAACAACGACACGGGAACATAATCATTCGTAAAAATAATAGCGACCCCTAATAAAAAGAATGATAAACGTACAAAATCTTTGTGAAACAAAATTATTGATTGAAGTCAGTTGTTCGAACACTCACCTGCCATGGTTGTAACGTGAATGAACCAATTTGTTTCATGACAAGAACTTCTATTTGTTATGAGATAAGCTCTTAACTGAAACTTGATAGTATCTTATCATTTTCCCAAGTTATCAGTGTTAAAATATTGAAACTGTGTCATAATACAAATAGCATTTGTCCATATTCCGTTAGCCTAAATGAAATCCACCACACTATGATATCCTTCTACGAACGTGATTATTGCATTACGATATTTTTCAATTAACAATCATTACAAATTCTTTAATACAACGGAACCCTTTTTCATTTCATCATCATTTCACCAAAATCAAATAGACTTATCGTTAATAAGCAAGTCCATTTCTATGACGTGGTTATGAAAATCCCGCGATAATCACGATTAGATATCGACTTATAGTCGGCTCTCTGTATAATCGTGCACCCGGGGCTCTAAAACGCGATAACTAGCGAGAGAACGATATTACAGAGAGCCCCCACTCCACTGTAATAGGCCGAGCGTTCGACAGAGCGTGGGTAGCACACGCCCTGGGAGGCACAGAAGAGTGGGGGAAGTTTTCCCCTCTCGGCGCGAGAGCTTAGAAAGAGAGCTCAGGGGAAACGCGACTATACGGAGTGCTTCTATAACCAGAGTCGACTATATTTTTAGAGCTTATTAATAACATTGAAGTACTATTTATACATTACTCGCGTATATCCGTGATGCTACTTGAGTGAATTCTAATATATTTTTTATATATTATTACCCAACGGACAAAAAATACTGAGCATACTATATGCAGACAGTCTACGTTAATAATATCATGTCATTACGAAAGCATACAATCCTAGACAAACTTTGCCATTGTATTGCTTTTGCGAGTGTATTTTTTTGTACGTCATGGAAACTTCTATCAGATAAAAAGACCAATAACGACTCAGTATTTATGTTAACATATGATCATACATAATCAATAGATTTATATTGTGAATGTTACTTTAATTAAAACTATTTATCATTAACAGCGAGTAGCAGTAGGTACAATTATTAGCACTGAACATTTGCAAAGTAATGTAATTTAATTCATGTTTTATGAAATGTTACACATTTATGTAGCACAATACACATATACGAATATTCATTGTTGCAGTTGTATAATCATCAAAAATAATTAATGGCTTAAACGACTTTTTAAGAAAAATAGTAGTGAAAAAAGTGTGGGTGGTCAAGCATCCAGATAGATATCAAGTATCCAAATAAAATCTGAATATGATATTGAATCTTCAGCGATATTTTTAGAAATATACATATTTCATCCTACACTTGTTCTCCTCTCTTTACTGACGCTCTTTTGTCTACCTGAGTTATTATAATTTACACCACCATTAACCCGCTGGAGATGAATAAGAGAGGTTATTAACTACAGAGCAGTCACCATGGTTTATGAAATATTCTGATAAAATGAGGCTTTAATGATTTACGAGCACCTCGTAGTCTCTGAACGAGAGTTCCTCGCCGTCGAATGGAATATAAAGGCATCCATGACTGGCGTGGACCTGCAAATAAATGATAATATTAAATTCGAATAAAATCGTGCCACTGCACAAATCTGTTAATCCATAACAATG
>JARQST010000637.1:337871-392520 GCA_030142225.1 Pachycephus smyrnensis
CTCAGTGTAATTATTTTTGAAAATAATTTCTAAAGTGACGAACAACTTTTTCTTGAAACTTTTCTAACACCTGACGTGTCATAAAAAGTTTTTTACCTACGAAAATCTCTTTTTACTCTAATCGTGCATGGCACTGTTTTAATCGAATAGATTGAGATAAAAGGCTTACTGATAATATTAAATAAACCACTAGGAATAATCATAAGCAGATACGCATCGAAAAGTCAAAAGTCATTCCTGATGTTATATAAATCTGTTTGATAAGAAATTATCGTTTTGCAATATTTCATTCTATACTCATTAACGAATTACAGAAAGAAACCTTGAAAACAAATCGGATCGGATTTACAAATATAAAGAATGTTTTTTAAACATAGAAAATAAAATTAGGCACAACTTTCTGGAATTGATAATTTTATGCTAATTTTCGAATGCGCCCATCATCATTGTCAATTGAATTGTTGATGATCCTTACAAAAAATTTGGCATTAACAAATGCAAGGTAAACAGATGCAAAAATATGTAAACAAAGTTATAAAGAGGCAACCGAATACATGCTACCAATATTTTTTGCTATTAATACGAAAATTTCCCGCAGGATGTCGCTTTACATTGTCTCGTTGTTTTAACATTGATAATCTTCGAATTTTGGCCTTAAGAATTAAAAATTCCAGGACACGTATTTCTTAATTTTTTTGCGTAGAATTGAACACTGCTGTTGGCATTTGTTTTCAGAATACCATATATAGATATACAGAAGTTTAATAAATAATACAATCCCATCTTGCATAAAGTGCTTAAAATAGCCTGGGTCCTTTCATTCTCTTCTAATATCTGCCGAAAGAATGAAGTGAAGATGAGGTGGCGATTTTTTAATTCTCTTTTGGTGGGATTCCCAAATAACATTCACTTCAAGTACACTGACGTGCGCAAATTGAAGTCTCGAGGTTTTCTTAGAAGTCTTTACTGGTATAGCTTTCCTTTTTTTCGCATATTCGTTAATTGCACTATGTAATACGTAGTTCGCTTTAATAAATAGAAGATAATGAAACGCGAAGGTAGTGAATTTCAATTGAAATTATATAATTGTCTTATAACTATTGTTTAATTTCGTTTCGACATTTATATATTGATTTTTAGATACGACGAAATCGACTAGATAATAAGCAGGACATACTACTTCAATAACACGTCTCTTATCAGGATACGTTTGTGTAAGGTCACTTTGAGGCGTAAGGGAAAAAAAATGGTGACTCATTTAATGTCAGCAATTAAAATACGGCTTGATTGACTTCTCAAGGATTTCAGTTTTCGTCTACTGTTTTTTTTACACAGCACCTCATTATGCGTTGAGTTATTACTTCGGTATTGCATTTTACTTAAATCTCTTTGTATGATAATTCTTATATTTTTCTTTACTAATCTCATAAGAATATCCATGGGACCTAGGAACTGTCAGACTTTGTTTAAGCGAAAGAGAAGCAGTGGCCGTTAAAAATATTGAGAACGTATCTCGAAATTAATAGAACACTTACACGACATGATGACTGTGTACGGTGAACGGAGCTGGGAAGTATAAAATGATTCTTGTGCGATATCTGTACGTGGTTAAAAACCTACTTTTTTATCTTATCAACCTACGTCCTCTTAGAATCGTCGAGTTGCTAAGTGGTGAAACAATTTCTCGAAATTTTGTGATTCGTCGGTTGATCAATTGATATGAATTATGATAATTCTAAGAAGATTTTTTAAAGTTAGTACGTAACACAATTTTTAAATAACTATATTCACTAAGGATAAGTGAATTGTTATATATCTTTTCGACCTATTTATTCTTTTAGTTTGACTTTTTTTGTACACTTACATTCTAACATGGGTGAAATACGGGCAGGCAGTATAAGGAGTGACCGGGTAAAAGCTGGGATTCGAAGCTAAAAAAGTATGGTTAAAGATCGTATCCTATAGTTTATGGCTTGATTTTTCAAAATCATTGATCAGATTGATGGAGCTCCATCGAGTTAAATAATCTTGTCTGTGGTCATTTTATTGTTAGAATAACTATCATATTTTCTTAATCTAATCTCTACATCTTCGTTTATAATTTGCGTTCATTAGCGTTCGTTATAACAGGGAATTTCCCGACATTTTGCTATGCAAATGTTGGCATTGATTACTGTTAATAGTTAAACAAATCCATATTTCCGTTCATGTATATGTTACATGACTATGATAAACGATGAGTAATAAAGTCTATACTGTGATACCTATATTGATATTTTAATGTGACTTGTATCACATTCAAATAGATTTATCTGTATAAATAGAACGTTTGAGACTTTTGGTCAGCAATTCTAGAAAGATATACTATATGATTCACCTGATTTAAAACTATGACTATACCGACTTACAAATTATATTCACCATTTAGTATTATTGTATGTATATCGATCACGTAATTATGTCTTTTTAAAAGTCTTGGACAGTTTGCTGTACGTTAAATCTTATTGACATCGAAACATCTGTTTTATACTAACAGCCGGTACAGTAGCAGAACGTATTCTACACTTCGAGGGGATAGTCAATTTTGGATTTTTGCCAAAGTGACGCGTTGGTAACGTGTTTGAATGGGTTATTTAATAAGAACAAATATAATTTCAATTGTTGAATTATATTTAAATGCTTCAAGCTTAAACTGAATGCCTAAATCTTTATTATAGATTCTGCAAACTATCAGTATTATTAGTAACAATTGTCAGTGTCATATAAATAATATGAAATCTGATTATTGCTAAGACGTCTAACCTATATTTCAATTAAGTCCATGTGTATAAATAAGGTTAACCACTGGTTTTACATTCATTATTTTTGAGAAATATGAGTGTCATATTTAGAGGGTATCAAAATCTCTTAAGAAAATTTCCATTTGGGATGCAAGCCATTCAAGCTGGTAAATAAATAAACCATTGTGCTATGTTACACTGTATAAATATTTATTAACGATTAATTCACTTGTTTATTAAAATAAAATGTGTTTAGGAACTTTGATGGGCTTAGGAGATCAACTTGCTCAAAATATTGTTGAGCGTAGGAAATTGGAAAATTTAGATTTTATCCGCACAGCCCAATTTGCCAGTATTGGGTTTTTTATCGGTGTAAGGTTCATATGCATTAAACAACTAATTTAATATATTAAAAATCAAAACAGAACCTTATTATTATTGGAATTACAACTGTTTATTTTTTAGGGACCTGCTACTAGGATGTGGTATGGAATATTAGACAGGCATTTCGGTTCCAAAGGTGGAACAGTGGTTCTGAAAAAGGTTGCGTGTGACCAACTTCTCTTTGCACCAAGTTTTATAGTCGTCTTATTAAGCACAATCAGTGCTTTACAAGGAGGAAATATTGAAGATATTAGAGAAAGATTGAAAAACGACTATTTCGATATACTTATAAATAATTATAAGGTAATTAACAAATTTACTTCTGTACTTAATTAGAAGTGCAGTACATAAATAGAAAAACAATGTGATGTTAAGTACTATATTGTTTTTTTTAATATCATGATAACTTTTATTGTTACAGCTATGGCCAATAGTTCAACTAGCGAATTTTTCTCTCGTCCCTTTACACTATCAGGTGCTGGTGGTACAATCAGTTGCTGTGTTATGGAATACTTATATTTCCTACAGAACTAACAGAGATTCACAACCACTACAGTAAAAGATTATTTTAATTAAATTAATCTTACTACCATGATACAAAAATTAAATATTGCTTTGACACGCGCAGTAATACGTGCATAATACTATTCCCAAAAAACAAATACATCTGCAAAACCATTTGTCAGAACCATTTCCAACTTTGTAAACAATTTAATATCAAGCCCTACGATATGTATACGAACTATTACATCGAATACGTATTGATAAATAATGAACGATTACAAATTATTGTATAAATCGAAAAACATTTCTAGCTTTGTCGCAGCGTAGTCATATGCATGCATTTGTAGAAAACTACGTAGTCCATTTTAGTATAATTGACCAAAACAGAGTAGTGTAAAATTAATTCAATAAAATGATTGCCCTAAATTTTGCGTTTCATTATTGCATGCAAATGCATATCGTTACGCAAAGACCTTGACGTACCCCGTTCTTCCAGTACATACCAGATTCGATTATCTCTAGTCATTTTCTAAGGGTGGGAATAATTATCTACTATAATGCACTAAAATACAAACTTCGTCTACTGCGTTTATAAATATTTACTTTTATTGGGATTATTTCTTAAGTTCTCATGTGTTCTATATCTAAATACAAAATAATATTCGTAAACATAACAATCGTGTATATAAAAGAGCACGGCAAGGCATTTGAGAATTAAATCGCGTTAGGATAGATTAGGTCGAAGATTGTTCTCTTTCGCGGTAAATATACATATACAATTTATCGCGCGATCCTTTTCAAACGCCCTGTGCGTACCAGGCACTATAAAGTACAATAATCAATTTCGAGAGAATCACAGTTCGCACAATGGTTCTGTTCTTGCTCGTCCTTTCTCGGGAAATGACATTAATCGTTTCTATCTATTGCAAATTACGTGTGGAATGACTAGGTTTTCTTTACGTTACGTCGTACGAAAAAAAAAGGAGGACAGCAATCGTATTAATGATAGTTGAGACGTTACAATTTAAGATACACGAAATAATACTTGTTCATTATATCTGTAACATCACATACTAAAATAATGATGAAATAATGTATTTCGAGAATCCTGGTGACCAAAATACTATTTTCAATATTCAAATACAATTTATATAGTATATTCTCAGAAGATATTAACGAATGTCCACGAGTTTTCAATCAGTAACGGTCATTTAACAAATGTATTAATATTCAATTGTTTTAACGTTAATAGTTGTAGCATCCTAATCAATTTGCCGAAAACGTAACGTAAAGTAGGGGAAAAAAGAAGCTTAATTCTTGTTACATGTAACGTTATCACATTTTCTTCAACTTCTAAGATTCCAGTACAAAATCGTGTTAGGCAGAACTGAAAAATTGTTCTCATGCAGTAGAATGTATTGTTGTAACACAACCGCTAGTTCTCGCACAATATTAACATTTTTTTTTTAAATCTCCTAAATGCCACACAGTAAAGGATGCGCGAGTAAAATATACAAAATACGAAGTACGCGTCTCCTATTACCTTGTCATTCGCTTGAAACACCCGTTGCCGCATTAGGATAATCTATACTATAATATACATAATATTCACGTACGTAAACAACGGATCATACGACAAAAAGTGATTCCGATTGAATAATTATTGGAAGCGAATAACGATAACTACAGTAGCATTGTCTTTTTGCATGAATTATACCCCATATTCTTTTTTTAATCCTCTACCAGTTACAAGAATGCATTAGATGAGAACTGAATTGTGGCCGTCCTAGTGAGACAAGAATTGCGGAATCAAGATGGAGGGTAATGAAATTTGTATGTCTACACGTGCCTGCATTGCGCAATGCTGCACATTGAACTCCACATTAAATTCTACATAATCGATGTGACCAATCACACGTAAGTACAACCCGACGATAAATAACCCACATATTCAAAAAGAATATACGATATATCATCAACAATCAGGTGTTAATAATTGTTCTGCCTTGGCAACGGCCGCTGGTATCGTCTCCGTCGTCTTAGACGTGGTGCACGGTCCCAATAGATCAGGACAGGATTGTTTGCCGATTTCGATGTTATGAATCTTCTTCAAGAGATCGTAATTAATCCTCTGTGTGATTACTGAGTCCTTCCTAGATTTTTCGCGAAATAAATTCATTTATAAATGGTCCTCGAATGATAATAACTTAATAAGTGACATATAGAAAGGGTATGAAATTCTTAATAAATGGCAGATGATCTGGAAATAGTTTTATACCTTCTATAATCCATTGGGTGAATCTTACGATTACTTATGTATGTCTATTTATTCATTCGTTCATAATTAAGACAATGCCAAAGAGACTTTGGTACGCAATCTTTGTTGTAACTATCGTTAAAAGAATAATTACAATTTTCACCAAGGTCCAAGTGAGGTATATTCGACTCCAATAACGCTATCGCAATGAATGTTTAATTTAACAATGAATGAAGAACTTACTTGTATTCTGGATGAGTGGTCACTTCTTTCCTCAACCAGGCAGCAGTTGTTAATAATTCTCCAGCTGCTCGCCGTTGAATCAACTTCAAATATCTCTGAACGGTGCAATGAGTATCTGCGTCAACATCCATGCTGGCTAAGTACGAATTCACTAACGGTATCAGACCAGGAAATACGCCATCCTAAAGTTCCAATTATTATAATTTTTTATATTTTTTGAGGAAAGAACTGTTTTTTTGTTTTATTTACTATACGTACCTTCCCGTTGATAATCTCGTTGATAGTGAATTCCGTGTATTCAGGCTCGCCACCATCGCCTTGTTTCGCATCGGATGTGATGTCATTGCGGAACCAAAATTTTTCAACTTTTACAGCGTCTCTCTTTTGGGCCTTTGCCATGTTCTCATCTACCTTGCTGATTGGTATGAGAAGATTCAATTTATAACTGAGTATGACTCTGGTGACAAGAACGACAAAGCAGACGATGGCAGCGTTCTCGAAATCTGTAATCTGTACTTCACAAGGTCGAAATTCGACACGCCAACCAATTGATGAATTTGGCGGTGGCGGTTTGAAACGCATTGTTTGCCAATTGGTTGACTGGATGTTCTAAAACAGTTAAGATGCACCAAAATGTGAAGAAAAATTGTAATGGAAACTCATAAAACAAATCAAAATATGAATTTAAAAGTAATTTCTGACCTCAAAGTGATCAGTATCTTCCAAATCATCTTGATGAATTTTTTCAGAGAATAAAGACACCGAATCTCTAATGAACAAATGTGCGACGTGTTGAGCGAGGAGCCTATCAATTCCATTATCCAACAACTGTTTGTATATCTCTTTGTCGTAAATCAATGGCACATCGTTGTACTTGTCACCCTGTTCACTCAGGTAAGAATCAATAGAATCGTATCGAGATTTATTGATTTGAAACTTATTTTCTTTTAGTGGCTTTATACCACGTTCCTCTTCAGTGCGACAGTCGACTGAACACGATATTACGTTCCAGCGACAGTCGACATCCGTCACGTAACCACGAAAAAACGGGCTAGCTGCTGTCAAAGCCAACTGTTGAAAGAGAAATAAAAAGATCCTTGATTAAGAATGTTGTAATACATATTCCAGTTTTTAGTGTTAGGATTTATTAAAATCATTAGAAAGATAGTCATGGGCTTACCATAATTGGACACAGAGGTGTCAGTTGATCGTATAATGTTCTTGCTTCCTGTATATTGCAAGCTTGAAACGTCAGTTGTAAGCAGCAACAACCCATACCAAAACCCATCGCGTCCATGTAAACGTGATCTTCCTTTGCTGCTTTTGTACTGGAGCCATCATCACCAAGTGCAATTAAGTCTTCTTTAAATGGTCGAGGGACATTTTCATCCTTGTAAACTGTTATTCGGAAATTCTCCATTGTATACTTTTTTTATTTACTGTTTTTTTTTTACTGTATTGAAGTAGAATATTATTCTGTAGAGAATGTAATGCTTTACATATACTTACTAGGAATGTTTATGGCTACTTTTTCTCCTCTGCGTTGTCTTATATTTCTGGTCAATGTTTTAAAACGCGGATGTCCTGGGTAAATAGCTTCATCCGGGAAAAATAAGCTTCTTGAAGCACCAGAATTTGGTGTTGGTTTAGCAGGTGGATCGGTAAAGTCCGAAGCTCCCAATCTATAAAATTGTTTTCATAATAGTATATGACACATTTTGATTGATGATATGTCAATTTTATTTATATCGACATGTAGCAGCAAAATGACATTGTACCTAGGAAAATTTGTTATTGACATGAGTGCTTCTCCTGGATGAAGAAGTTCCATGGCTTCTTGCCTTCTGTATTTCATGTTTGCTTCTACAACATTGAAATGAGCTAGTAGTCCACCATAAGGTTTTCCTGGTGTTCCTTCAATCATATAAGCACCATATTCTGGTCTCCACAGCGACTTGACACCACTTTAAAATAAATAATTATTCATACAACACATAATAAACCCATAGAACATAGATTAAACTATCTTACGTTGGATTTTTATGTTCTTTCTCATTGAGTACACCTAAAATTTCCTCTGCTCTCAAGCTGACCTTCCCAGTTTTCTTATCATCATCAAATTTAACAAGAATATATTCCACCTAAAAGAATAAAACATAATTTCATTCAAAGAAAATATATAACCCAAAAACCTTGAAGCCAAATAAATGCACTGATTTAAAACTATCTAATAACTCTTAGTGGACACTACTTTAAATGGTCAAACAGCCAGTTACATGATCAAGCTTAAGATTCATATATTCACAAAATAAGTGTAAAAGGTACAAAACTGTTCCAAATCACCAAGGAAAAAAATACAAAACAACGATAACATTAAATCATACCTCATCCCCCCACTTAAGTACGTCACCCTGTCGATCACGAAGTCTCTTGTACAGGTTAATAAATTGAATGACTCCGTGTTTTCGCACGTGGTCCGACAATTTTTTCGTCTCCTCCCAACTCAGGGGACTGCCTTCTGAGAGCAGGCCCATCACGTTAAAAAACTTCCAAATGTGAGGCTGTCCGAGCTCAATAACACTCGTATGTCTTACTCGCGCAAAGCTGAACCAATACGATCAGACTAAAGTCGAGCCGAATACGTACGACCCAACCAGTACGGCAACTCGCGAGCTATTGACTGAATTGAATAACTTTCGCGCTGCTAAATACGTATCGCAGTGAGTTATAAAAGAGATCCAGCCGACACATAATTGTAAAGGACAGAACACGATCAGAGTGAATTATGTGCTCAATCCTTCATCATCTGCTTGTAGGCTGAAATATATTATTTTAAGATAATGTTGAATTTTCTGAAACAGAGTAGTTCCATTACGAAAATGTAATCAACAAAAATACTTCAACTTTTGACAAGTCAAAGTTAAGAAACACAAATATTCTCTTAAAAAACCATAAAGTTCATTGCCGATAACATAAGCAATTAATTTCACTCGGAAATGTCATAAGCGGAGTCATATATCCATTCAAAAACGAACCTCTGTTTAGTTCATTCCAATGTATCATTTACCGTAAGTATGTATTATAATTTTAATACTCTTGTTAATCCATGATGTCAGACTCTGATTTGCACTTGTGAAGAAGAGTGATCGTGCACTATTGAACACTGTTCATAACAGATTTAGTCCCATACTTAGGGACGTAGATTAATGCCGTTAATCTGATAGGCTTTATCACCGAGGAGATATTGATAAAGAGGGTCAGCACCCGTGTATTCTGTGTCTAAAACGAACTGTACGGCATTTCAACCCTCTCCAGAACTTTTATGCTGGTTCCAACATATCTCCCGTGCCCACTGAGCCCACTAACCGTCAGACGCAATGTTTCACAAGGTTGACCCTCTACTAATATCTCCTCGGTGACTATATTTTGACAAGTCGATAACACGCGATTTAATCTGGAATTTGAATTCGTTACTATCTGTTGAAATTGGAGTTTGATTTCAGGTTTACGTATTATTCTGAAATCATGACCAATACGTTTATGAGTGGTATTTATAGCACAAAAATTCCAGGAACGTTACTAGGATGTTTATGGATTTTGTAACAACCGTTAGACGTTTTATAAACACCTATGAAACTTTATGCTGTATGAGATATATCCCAGTAAACGCAACGTAGTAACTATTATATATCGGCAGTGTTACATTTTTCCAATTATCAGGTGGTTTAAAACTATACATGGCTGATATCGTCTTAACTGTTGCTTCATAGTTGCTGGAATATGGTCGTCTTCCCTGGCATGTTTCGTGATATTGTGCAATCGTTATGATAAGTACAGCTTATAGAATCGAGTGATTGATTTTTAAAATCTTTTTGTGTTTGTAACCTTCGTTGATTGTGTGAAAGATAATGGTAATATAATGATTACGATCATCACACTGGACAATAAACTTCTAAAACTCGGAGCAACATGTTATTATGTACGTTTGATGAAATTAAAAATATTACTGAGTCACTAGAATTAACTCTGCTTTGGTTCTTGTCTAGTATTAATTTCCCGTATAGCAAGAAATCTTTATGAATGTGTAATGTACCCAGCAAACACAAAGTAACAGTTCCACATCAGCAATATTAAAGGTGTTCTACTCAAGGATTTTAAGATTGCCGATATGTAAATGTTGCTATGTTTGCTGGGTAGTACATCCTTGAATCAGAAAATTCTAACATTGTCGATATGTAACTGTTAGTTTGTCTCTTTGTTGAATACCCGCATACCACAAACATCCTTAGGACGTCCCTCGGACATCCTGTGGACGTATAGACGTTCTGTGAACGTCCCACAGGCATTTTGTACTATATTATGGGTAGTTACGTTAAATTAAGATATTAAGATAATTACAGTGGGACTTCGATAACTCGAACTTCTATAAGTCAAAAATCTCTATAAGACTATGAATCTTTTCATTCCCTTGATCTTCACCTCTATAACTTGAAAACCCCGATAGGCCGAAACTACGATGACTCGAAGCATATTTCGTTTCCCTTGGGATTCGAGTTATCGAAATTTCTCTGTAATATAAAACATTTATTATTTCAAACGATAATGACATTTTCCCGGGATTTCAAATTTATAAGGGTTTAACTTCGTTCTCGCCCATTAGAATCAAATTACATTTTTTAATTATACCTACGCAGTTATTCGTTGAGCGTCTAATTTTCATTAAACATTCTAATTGGAGCTAATTTATGGAATTAAAAACGATTGTGTCTAGTTTAAGATGGTATGTAGATTAATATACTTCTTTGTCAAGGTCACTGCCAATAATTAAAGGCAATTGAAGTTTTCTTTTTGCGATAATATATAGACAAACCTCAAAGTTATATCTTCATATACATACGCACGATTGATTTACTTTTAACAGTTTCGAAATTGACCACAAGAAAATCTTACTGAAATTCAGGTCAAACGTCAAGAGTGGCCTTCTTGCTGTCTATTATGCTTTACCTTGAACATTGCATTAGTTTTGTACCAGAGGCATATGTTTCTTATACAAGACACTGCTAACTGTTATTATTGTCATATCACTTCATACGTTTACTTAATCTATAAAAATGAAAAAAAATTTCTAAACAAGTTGGGTAGTTTATCTCTTCAATGATAAGACACGTTATAATCATCCTTGGAATCAAGTGACAAAAGTGGCGAACGTTCCATATAACATAAACCTCTATAGGACGTCTAACACAGGACTTTAAACGTCCCCCAAATACAAAGTAATATATCGGCTCCTACTCATGGATTTAATAATATAAAATGCCTGATATACGTAACTATTATATCCTGAGTAATCGTTGCTTTGTGTTTCTTAGGGGTTCCATAAAGGCGCCTCCACAGCTTTGTCGGATTAGTCGGATAACTCTGAACACCAGACCCCTGATTGGCCGAAACTTCCAAATCACAAAATATTGACCAATTAGGAGTCTGGTTTTCCGAGTTATCCGACTAGTACGACTAGTCCGGCAAAGCTGGGAAGGTACCTTAAATGTTCAACAGACGTTCATGGAACATTTGTGGTGCGTCAAGGATACATCCGGAAAGACATCTACTGCTAGCTGATATGCACTAGAGTAATCTTATCTGGGCAATAAATTTCTTTTTTAACATGCAAATCCAAGTATTGCGATTTTTAGTCTCCATATATTTTTGGGAGAATTTCGCTTTCGTCACGGTTAATGTTATTTTGTAAAAGAAGAGATACAAAGTAAATATTCATTCGTGATTAACGATTTTAGACATCCTCAACATTCGAAGTAGATACTCAATATCCTCAATAGATCCTAATACATTCTGAGCATACGCAGAGAATACTTATGCGTCCTAAGAATATCATTGTGCAATCTGGGTTTCCTCCCTGGCTGTTATTATTTCTCAACCGAGGATAAAATCATAAACAAGATAAGAACATTTGGAATGTGCTAGGTATTGTAATTCTATGAAAGGCTAAGATGGCGGGTGCAAAGAACCTGTCCATTGTTAGAAATATTACTACACTACAAAAACATACCGTAAGAACAGTATATGCCAAGAAAATATCGGACATTTTGTAGCCCGATATATATTCAGTAGTAGGATAATTTTGTGCATTGAATTTCACACAAGAGCAAATTCTAAGTACGAGGGACTCATTTTCACATTTGAAAGGAATGACGTAATGGCGATGATGTCATGATGTCGCAATAAAGTTCCTTAAATGCGTCTCAATTAAAAACTGACTATCATTACCATAAATATTGTAACTTCTGGACCATGTACCAAAGCTTTTAATATAATCTAATCTTTTTCACCTATAGATATGCCATTATATATTAATGATTCACGAATGTTCTTTATCATTAATCCTAGTAGTAAAAGGTGTGTGATATGATAATAATCAACCGAGATAACACAACGTGTCTGTGCAAAAGAGTTGATTTACTATTCAGCAAAGGTTTGCTGAGAATATACTTTAAATTTACTATTAAATAGTAATAAAAAAAAGTAATGCGAGGAAATATACAACAAAAACTCGACACTAATTGCAGCAATCGAAGTAGATTCTTTCGCACTGTTATTCTTGGAAATGTATGTTGCAAATATGCTAACAGAAGTAATTATTTGAAAAACGTAACATTTTGTTAGCAAATTATTAGCAATAAATTATTTTAAAAAATGTACGCGATTTGAACAAAAAATGACTAAAATGATTAGGAACTCCTATTATTGGAAATATAATGAGAAAATATCAGTTTATTATAATTTGAATTATAATTTTTATCTAAATAGTTATTAAAACCCAATACATATATATATAAAATATTTTTTTTAATTGCTGTCTAATAGCTATCAAATTGTTCCGAGGAACCGTAGGACACTATCTTGTAAAGAATTTTGCTATTAGTTTGCTGCTTAACATTTATAATCATGTACTGCTGGAAATGTGGCAACAAATAAGGACACATATTTCTCTGGTTTTGCTAATAATAATTCATACAATGCCTTGCTGCTCGGTTGCTGTCATATCTGCATGCACGCTGCTATCTGGAAACTACAATCTTCGTGTACGATTGCCTTACCTTTTTCGTCACATTATGCAAATTGGATAGATTCAATTTATATTTCTAGAATCTAAGCACAGAAACTAAATGCTTCTCCTTTGTACGCTCGGGCAAGTCTGCAGTCATGATTCTCGGAAATAGGTACAAAAAATACTAGCTATAAAATATGTAGAGTCGGAGAGGCACAAACTCGTTTTCCATATTTGGCGTCATTGAATCTGCCAAGTCATTCAGATTCTCGATAACATCAATCATGTAAATAGTATTTATATGTATGTATGTACCGGTTTCGTGCAGCGGTTTTAAGGTAACTGAAGCGTGCAAACGGCTATCTTGAATTTCCAATCAATAGCACAATAGATTTCCGATGCAAGTACGCTATTGAGGCAGGTCATGTGTTTGATTAATAATTAACAAGTTGTTTAGAACGGGTAGTTGTTGAATCATTAAAAAGTAACTCGTGGGTTTTCGTTTCTCCTCGACTTTATTCGGACGCCGGTACAAAACAGGCAGCAGAAATTATCCAGTCAAAGGATCTTTCGGGTGTATCAACATCCATAAAAAAGGATTGTGATACGTATTTCATGTAGATCTTAATCGAAAAGACCGAATCCCATATCGTCATCCTCAGATTCCGATTCTTCCTTCTTCTCTTCCTTCTTCTCGGCAGCCGGAGCAGCTGCAGCAGCATTTGCAGCCGGAGCTGCAGCTGCGACGACAGCTGCGAACTTACTTGGATCCTGTAACAATCAAGGAAACTTCACGTTAGCGAATAGTCACAAAGAAAGAATATAAAAGTTATTCATATAGATCTTTATCAGACTGCGTTGTTACGCGATTTTTCAACTGCGAAGCCGACGTATCTGTGGGTTCAGCTATTTCTAGCTCAGACACGTTGATCGGATCCTTCAGACGCGTTAGGTTTTCATCATTGTGAGAATTAAAATAATTAAATATGAAGCTCAAAGATATTTCTTAAATATTACCTTGATGAACTCCTTGATGGTGGTGGCCTCAGCGAATTCCACCTCGGTCGTAGCAGCAATGGCCAAAAGATTCTTGAAACCGTTGGCGATGCTGTGAGGAGCGCTGGCAATAGTTGGGTAGCCAATGGCGAGCGAGACTGAAGCGAGATTGGCAACTCCAGCCAGGAACTTCTCGCGAAGATCTTCAGGCTTGATATCCAGGATTTCTGGAGCGAAGATGGTACCGGAATCGTAGACCTGCTCGACGAGCAGACCGTACGAGAACGGCGAGATGTTCAACATGTTAAGAAGCGTTGCTTCGGAAGCACCGACTTTGTCACCAGGCTTCAAGATGTGCACATCGTTCTAGAAGTATAATTGAAAGATGATAGACACTGTTGTATTTGTTCATATTGAGCTCAGGTAGTATACGTACGACAATTTCAATAGTACCCTTTGAGATCTTGGTAGGAATACTCAGGGCCTGGAAGAAAGAAGTCTTCTCGGGTCCCAATCCAGTGTTCTGGGCCGGAATGATGACGCTCAAGGGAGCGATAGCTCCAGCTCTGGCTGGTGCCCGAACTTTGTTCTCCAAGAGCTTGTCTCTGACCTCAACCAGATCACCACGGGTGAAGACAAAGCCAACATTGCCACGAATATGCGGCAACAACTTCTCCAAGGCTCCGTTACGTTCGATGTGACCACGAATAGCCTTGCGCATCATGGTGTTCTTACCCATCAATACTACGGCACTTCCACGCAATGACATACGAATCTGCTGCATCTGCTTTGAGCCGACATTGTCCGCGCCCACAATGAAACATTTGGGATAGTCGTCCAAAAGTTGCTATAAAAAAAATTAACTATGTTATATTTGACATCATATAAGGTGAAATATTCAACTAGTTGTCTGGATTAAGTACTGGTACTTACGATGAGTTTAGTGAAGTAGTTGGATTTCCAACTAGCCTTGTCCTCCCTACCCATCTTGAAGTGCGTGTAGGGATACCTTACGGAGATTTAAGGACTGAAATAAAGCAAAGTATTTAATACCTGTATTCAAAGAGATTGCAAGTGTCTTGAGAAACAATCAAATGTTTTTTAACACTTATTTTGAAGCACAGATTGGTAAAATTATTTTAAACTCCTTTATGTGTACAAACACCTTTCAAAGCAACATATTGACCAATGTAACGAAAAATCGAAATACTTAATTCTATTAATTGAAAATTGTGCAAAATGTTTTGATGTTAAAACGATAATCTTTAGTGTAGTTCATATTAGTGTTTTCAAACAAGTATTCTACAGTATTGAATTGACCACGCCACATGGCGTGTTAACCTGGCACATCAATTTTATCAATTTTCTATAAATATATGATTATTTTAGATTTTATTATTTGACTACAATAACAACTGCCTCCCGGCATTTCTTATGGTTTTTATTTTAGTACAAAATGTAATTCTATTTTGATAAACATAATCAAATCAACAAAACGAAACACCTCTTACCTCGGCGAAATAAATGGGCGCAATGGAAGAGAAAGCGGATATTCCCGATGAGTTGCAACGCATTTCACGCATGCGCACTGCACCTAACATTTGTAAGTTTTTTACTACGCTACTCAATAGTCTCCTCAGAACACGCTTTTCATTTGTAAAATTTACACTGTGTTATATTCACATAGAATGACAAATTCCTGTAATTAATTAACATATAGAAACTGAAAGAGTGAGCGATATTTTACTCCCAATATTCATGAGTTCTCTCACTATCAACGTTTAACGTCGCTGTTCTCAGCTATTTCCCTCTGAAAAAGAGCGGTTCCAATGGTAGGAATGAAAATAAGGCATTGACGTAGTACTTAAACATTAGAGCCATTTTCAGGATTTGTGCTAACTTTTCAAATGTTAATTCGTAAGGTCAAGTTTCCAGTTTTTGACCACCACCCAATTTCTGACCTAATGCATATGTGTGGCATACAAGTAAATTTTAACAAATCTTATGTGGGTCTGAAACCAGACTGACGAAGCTTCAATTATACCTTATCTGAGAACTTAAAAGTTCAGAAACTGAGCACGTTACTTTGCTCGATATATGATTTAATATCAACATACATTTTTGGAGTCCAGTATATGTACATATCTCTTCAACTCAATGGAACTTTGAAAAATACTTTTAGTATCATACTAAAAGTAAATATTAAACACAGATCTAAATCATTCATATTAAGGCTTACATACAATTAATATATTGTTGGTTAATAAATAGCACTAGTTTATACTGATCAAAACCAATTTTTGAAATCATTTTATTTACCTAAGTTTCTATTATACATGTTTGCATAATAATTAATATATTACAACATAATACAGCAGTGGGATAATTTGAGGAATGTACCAAATATTGATACCGTTAGCAAAAATTGATATATATTTATATTAATTTATACTGGCATTTTTAATTCATTTGAATTGTCAATTTGAGTTGATACTATATTTGTTATTGAAAGAGAACTTCTTTTGTAGATATTTCCAACGTTTTTAAAGCGAAATCGATGTCTGTTTTGTTCAAAGGAACAGATACACAGATTCTCAAACTTTGTCGTGGCAAATCTCTCTCTGCTGGGAGGTATGCTGGAACAATTATTGCCACATTGTTCTCTATACATTTATCTGATATGCTTGTTAGCACTTTTTGTTCTTCAGCAGGTCCTAATTTATCTTTTAAATATAAATGTTTGACTGGAGATTCTGGAAAGCTTGTAACCTCAAAATATTCTATTTCTCTAAGACCACGATCTACAGTTAGGCAGTTTTCTTTGAGGGTCATGAAAATCTGTGGATCACGTTCCATTATGTCTATGGATGTGATGGCTGCAGAAGTCAGAAGTGGGGGTAATGATGCTGAGAAACAATAACCAAGTCCTGATAACCGCTGATGCTCAATCACGAATGACGAACCCACACAAAAACCACCAATAGATCCAATAGCCCCTTCAAGAGAACCTGAAATGTTTAACAGAAATATAAAATAAAATAAAAGAAGGCGAAATTATTTTAGTTTTATTGAATTAATTATTTGAGATCTCCACATACCAATTATCATATCCACTTCATGCCTAGGTACACCAAAATGTTCAGTAACTCCTTTACCATGTGCTCCAAGAGTACCAAACGATATAGACTCGTCCACAAAGATTCTTAGTTTATATTTTCTGCAGAGTGCGACTAGTTCAGGCAGAGGACAGATCTGACCAGTGTTTGTATAAATTCCTTCGACAATCAAGAAACGCCTTCTTTTTGCAGCTTTCTTAGGATTCGTTGCATCCAATTCAACCTGTTTTACTAACAGATTCTCCAGGTCGTGAACATCATTGTGGCAGAAATATTTGATGTCAGATCTCGAAGCATCAAGACCCTTTTGGATAGCAAAGTTTACTTTCTCATCAGCAAACACTAAATCATTTCGCTTGCAGTAAGCAGAGATAGCTGATGCTGTTGTACTAAATCCATAGGAATAAACAACAGCTTCTTCCATTTCCATAAAGTTGGCCAGACGTTCTTCTAGCTCTAAATGAACATCTACAGTACCATAGAAACCACGAGGTCCACATGATCCAACTCCATACTTCTTGACTGTAGCAATAGCTTTTTCTTGAATCTCTTTATTCTCTAAAAAACCAAGATAATTATGTGTACCCAAATTGAGACAGTCCTTGCCATCAACAATTATCCTCTTGCCAACTCGAGAAGTGATATATTTTGGATTAAGTGCTGGATGATCTTTCTGTGTTTCTGGCACAAGTGGTTCAGGTTGCCATTCAGCTAGCTTACGCTGAACTTCATCATTGGAAAGTACTGTGCGACGATTACCATATCTTCTTTTAGCAATTAACCACACTAACCATAGTACCAGAAGCGCTGTCAATAGTGTATGATACTGTGGTATTGTATTTAATATGTCCATTGATTCAAGAAAAGCGAATTTCGAGGTCATTTTGCTTCTTTAATGGCAATATGTATTTAGGTTAGATTTAATATTAATTCTTTTATCAAATACTGCTTTGTCTTAACTTAAAAAAATTAGTGACAGCTAATCAATAATTGATCGCAGATTATTTTAATTTCTATTTGTTATCAACTTATTACTTGCATATCCCTTTCTTTTCAATTCGTGCCCTTTTCACTTGGAGATACTTTCACGTGACACAAATCAGTAAGAAGCCAGCCCAGTAACTGATTAATTAACATTGATTTGTCCCATATAATATATCAAATTACTTATTTTTTTGAAATACGAAGAAACGCTTACGAGATTATGAACGGAAATTATTATAACTTGGATAACACAATTCTATACAAGTTAAAATATAATCCTTCTTATCGATTAAAGCATAATGGATAGGGCAAAGATAATGAAAGATAATCACTGCGGCAAATTAATAATTATTCAAGATGGCGCTAAGATTAATATAGCGTGTACCTAACGATATTTGTACTTTATCGAAATTACTAGAAAAAAGACTGCCGCTAAATTGATATGAATTCAAAATACAGCAATGAACCTGACATTACAACCTAAAATAACGGGAGCACGATTTAACGTTTAGGTTTAGGTTATAGTTTCAAGAATGCATCCATAACAACACAGATACCATTTCGCTTCGTTTATCACTTGAATGATTATCAACGACACAAGAAAAATGCGATTAGCACTTCAGAATAAAACGTGAAACGTAAGTGAATATTTTAAAACAAAGCAGAGATTTTATCTAAAATTACAGGCGCATGTGCAGTCCATTCACTGACTTTCATGATAGCCAAGTACTTCCGGTCTCCGGCAGACGCCCCAGTATCGTGCGTGCGCTAGTGTTGTCCTGAAAATTTCCTTCGTTGTCATCCGCGATTAAACCGACTTTCTCAAGTGTTCCATGATTTTGACGTGCTAACCGGCACTCTCGATCAATCGGAGTTCAACTGGCCGACAATTTAATACCAAACGCGGTAAGTAAAACCGTGTATTTACGCACAATAATGAATTAAAGCACGCACCACAGCCGCTAGGCACTCGTATAGTGCAGTCTAAAAACATTGACTCGCTATTCGCAACTAAGATACGTAAATAATTAAAATATTAGTCATTAGATGTATTTCATTTAATCTCGATGGTGATTAATTGAACAGCATTAATTTTGATGCATTACTGGTTTAAGAAATATAAACTTTGTAATGTGTATTTTTCTGGTTATCTCGCGTTGGTCAAACATAGATCCCCTACTGTGTCTTTGCTGTCGTGACTCATCCCGGCAATATGACACATGGAGACATCTGTCAGAAACTGTCAAATGGCTTGTTGCAAGGGCATATTCACATATACGGTTTCGCTTTATGCTGCTTTAATCGTTGACTGTATAGTAGGATCTTCTGAAAATCTGATTACTCCATTCATGATGACTTGTTGGCCTTGTTTTATCTGTGCCTTGTATCTATATACGTAGTCAAGACCATGAACGGAACGTAAATGAGGTGACAATAGTGGAAAAAGTAGAGAAGATGAACAAAAATGTGAAAATACTTCGTAACACGATGATACACTGAAAACAACTTAGGTCCAGTTTTACCGTTTAAGTTTAAACGAATTTCCACATAGTTAAACCCAGCTTTTTAACGTTTAGATGACTAGTTATGAACGGCATAAACTAATCTGGAAGGAGTTTAGTTAACCTCGGATTTAAACTTAAACGGTAAAACTGGACCTTAGAGTATACAATACCGGATGCGACGTCGACATAAGATTAAATAACATTTCGTATTTTCATACAGTTGCCATGTGTTTCAGTAAACATTGTTTTTAGTTTTTATTTCTGCGATACATGAAGTTTCGAGTGACTTGTGTAATAATACATTTTTTTGTTGTAATTATCATGCTGATATTCATTCGCATATAACTTTTTGCAAACGCTGTGTCAAATTATTGAAGTATGCTTAATTGATGTGGAATTATTAATAACAATTTGTAGTGAAATATGTCACTATTGTTACATTTAATTAGTCTAGATACGAGCATGTCTACGACATTAGCTTGATAAACACGCAATTTGCTTTTAATTTTTTAACTAAGGGGATTAAAAACGGTCGCACATTTGTAAATTGGAGCGAGGAGGTAGCAAACTTCTTACCTTTGTATTCACATTAGTAAAATATTTAAAACTTTAATGGTTTTTGCATTAATTTAATAAATTAAATCCGTCGACATGCAAGCATAATTCGTATTGCAGTAATGTAACTTTTGATCAGTTTTTGTTAATGCAAAATTTTTAATTTTATATGAAGACTCTTAATAGATACGGCACTGCGTCACACACGGTGGTAGGATTAAAAAGTGATCATGAGAACTGATGAAGTCAGCCGGTTATCATTATGGTTAGTCATTACTGGTGTGTCGTGCTGTAAGGATGTTTGCCGGTTTCATTCTTCATTTCCATTTCGCAACAAAGTAATCGTATTCGCTCGCTGTTCAATCGTTGAATCACTCTGAGACTTTCAACAAACATTGTTTAATTAACAATCCGTTATTCGTCACCTTGTGCATTTATCAGTGTCGCCGATTCCTGAATTTTCTCAAAGATGTCGCACGTGGATCTGAATCAGGATGAAAATCAGATGTTTCCAGAAACTTATAAAAACTTGCTGTCACTATGGAAAAATCGTGAGTGGCTAATTCCATGTTTATTATCAGTGTCACTGATAAAAGGTTGTACTCAATTTCTCGTTATACTTGTGCGAGCTTCTGAGGTTATGTTTTAGATTATATTCGAGATCAGGTTGGGTTACACGAGTATACGTCACTGTGACTGTTACCCATTCAATTTTGACATACAGAAAAAAAATAACTTGCTCACTACCATGTAGTATCCGGTGATGAAGAATTGAATTTGCTGAAAGAACAATATCAATTCAGTACAGTGATAAATGTCCAATTGATTTAATAAAACTAACGCAAAGGTACACTAAAGCTGAAAGAAAGTCTCAGCGGCTAAATTTTCTTAAAAAGTCGCAGCTTTTCTTCGTCAAAGAATGTAGTATTCTTTTCGCTCTCGAATATTATTTTTAATCTTCTCGTTTTATCCCAATGGAAGCATATTTTGTTGTCGAGCACGTGTAACTGTAAAACTTGGCTGACTTTTGCGGTAACGGTATAATATACGTTGAATGTGTGCCGTATTGATTTATGTTGTCTTGGCTTTGCAGTTTACGGTATAATCTCTCGAAAATTGGTTCCTATAACCGTGCTTGTCTCGCAGTAGTGGGGATAAAGGATATCTTTTTATAAATCAACATTGATAGGAAATTCCAGTTTGAATAAATGAGCATCTCTTTTTTTTAATTATTACCGTTTAGCAGAACCAGATGGTACCTCACCTGAATAGTTAATATTAGGCGACTCATCTATGATTCTATCGTTTGTCATCGTTATCTCATTAGTGTAATTGGTACCTGCGCAAGATGAATACCGTTCTTTTAATTAAATGCGGGAAATGTGAATTTTTACGCTCGCTCTGTTTATTTTACCTGAATTACATATAATTAATTAAACGACGTCTCGATTGAATTTATTTGATAGACATTATTTATCAGCGTTATTGGCTTGTGCATCAATTTATACGCATATGCGTGTCATTCAAGTTCACGTGCATTTCGAATAGTCGTACAAATATGCCCCTTTTTTTAATTGCTCAATTCCCTTTGTCGTTTGTTCCTGTACTGTAAATGCAGTCATGGCTTCCGTGAAAGGATAGGCATTGAAATTCAGCAAATTTTTGTATTCAATGCACGATCATTTATCAGAATTTGAAACACACTTTCAATTAATACATTTGGAATATTTTTTAGTCAGATTTTTTTATCAAGAACGGCGCCTCCCTGTTATAACTCATGAACAATTATACGCGATATCGATTTATCTTGATCTGCGACATCCGTAAAATGTCACGTCGTCCTCTTATACATACGTGCATATACAGGCAGATGAGATCACTGGCTATTTCATAATTAAATAAGATCATTGTCAAGAGTCATTCAAAAAGTATCGACAATAATTCCAGTAATGTTTATTCACAAGATATTTATACAAATGATTAATGTATATTATGTTATGCACACAATACCAGTCCGACATTAAATGAATACCGTGTACTGATATGTAAAATCATCTAGTATTGATTCTCTTTTATGTATTTCATGAGATTGTCGTTATTGTTGTTATTATAACCAACGCAATCAATAACGCGTGTTTAATTTATTATGTATGCAAATGATCGTACAACTATAAATAGCGAAACTAAAAAATTAAAAGGGTTAAAAATTTCCGTAGTTCCAGCTTTAACCGCTTGGTGTTATAATTATGCAATGAAACATAAGTTGTCTCGTAACTATAGCCGTAAATTTGTCGCGCGAGTTCTGTTGTTTTGTCCGACCACGTGACACATGCCGTAAATACCTTTAAATCCTTCGAAAAATAATACAAGAGGGCAGACGAGGAAGAAACGACTAGCAGGAAGGTGGCGAGACTTCTAATTCGGGTCTTGGCCGTCATTGTTCGCAGTGGCAGCACATGGTGCGCGGTCGAAACCACAGTATCACACCTTCGAATATTTGAGGAGTCGCGATGCGCAGTGAACGTTTCGCGTGGTTAAAAATTGAGATTTTGTCAAAAACGCGACGCGAGTAACAAAATTATATTTTTTCTACGTAGTTGCGAGTGTATACTTCTGGCGTAATATATCCTGATAATAATTGTTGTTAGCTGTACTTTTTCAATTTGATAAACTGCGCCGATTGTTTTTAAATTTACCGTTTTTGCCGGTGATGTGAATGATTTTCTTGGAAATAGTTTGCCGGTTCATTACTATTGGCTAGGGGTAGGGTTTGTGGGGGAGTCAGAAGTTAATCTTTACCTACGTAGAAAAACCTACAGGATATTCAAGTATAATGGGATTCCCTGGATAAGATCAGTTTATTAAGTGCCTCGAAGCATTTCTATTTAGAATATTCTTCTACCAGTTACGATAGTTTACGAAAATGTGTATCTAAGTTATGCGATTGAATTACTTGCCTCTGCGTCATGCATTGCGATTGACTGTCTTACTCCTGCCTTGGACCAATAATTTTCCAAGAAGTACAAGAAAGAAAAAACAAATGTCCCGCGCCGTTAACAAAATTCAGTTTGAGATACTTCTCCGCGAATAGTATTTGCCCAGATGTCAAGTACGCGTAGAAAAAATAAATTTACCTCCCTTGAAAAAACAAGATTCTCTATATTTATTCCGTCGAAAAAAAATGTACATCAATCAGCGTGATATTTATTCGTATTTCAAGCAGACCAAATGCAAGCTTGTGTAGTAAAAAAAATGAAAATAACAGCTCATGACGTTAAACTTATCCAAGTGAAAAAAATCATTGACATCATCAGCGCAAGGAGTCGCATCCTTTAATTGTATAATAAAGGATGCACTAGGCGTGTCTTATTGACAATTTACGTATGACGATCACAACAGGTCGGAAGTACTCGAATAAGGACGAAAAGTTGCGTGGAAGGAGAAGGAGGTGTTATTAATATCGGCTCTCGTAGCGAACGAATGTTTGGGGCTCTGGAAGCAAGAGAAGTGCCAGCATCAGTATCATCAGAAACGAATGGGATAGGCAAGTGAACGCAGACGCAGACGCAGACGCAGGATCCTCCCTCCAGGTCGACCTGGGAGCTCCTAGTGCGGATGTAGCAGTCGTGTCCGGTCAACGAATTGGATATTCGATTTGCTCGTGGGAAGACCCTTCGTTCGACTCGTTCGTATTGGCTGCCAAGCAGATAGCAACATTCAATAAGGAAAGGATAACATTGAAAAAGAAAAAGAAAAAAGGAGCTCGCGCGAAAGACGAGTGCGCTTACCCTGTATTCGATATCAATCGGATTTACTTCACTTCGTTACAGCTGCTCGGCCGTACATGTGTTATTCCGTGAATCCCCATTAAGAGGAAGTGGAAGCCCCATTCACTGAAGTGAAGTGGATTCGCCACGAAATTGGTATTGACAATTGTGGAATTGTCAGTTATGACTAGGTCTGCAAGTGCAAATTGGATTGTGGTTTTGTTTGTCTTATGAACGACTTGCGATATTCGTTAATTACTTGAGTGTCTGGATCGTGATTAAAAAAGATAAGATCGAGTGGTCGAATGATGTACAATACAAAAAGAACGATGCTTTTTAACAAAGAATTTGAATAGTTTCAGATACAATTATTTGCGATATTGTTTATTGTTATATGGTGATTATCTTTTTGGAAGATATATAAATATCGTCGTTTTCTTATAATATAGGTTAGAACAGACCACGACCTGGAAATTCATTATAGCGAACGCCGTCCGTTTTCGATTACGGAATTGTTTCTAAATATTCTATTGTTACCGGTGACTCGTTACACAAGTTGTCATTTTCTATAGTCTAGAAGTAATAATTGTTTCTACGAGTTTCTTGGTTGGTATAATCAAAATACAGTAACGCGATACAGTAATTGCTAAGTTTAAATACCGTTTGGACTGTTGATCGTGTAGAACATTCAAGTCGTCCAGGATGTTCAAGTGCTGTGTGTGTAACAAAAAATCGAAAAAGGAAAAGACAAAAAGCGTCGCGACGTCCGACGACTCGAAGGACGTAGAAAATATTAATGGTGAAAACGTGGAAAAAAATCGAACTGACGAAAATGGCGTCGCGACAGAAAGATTGAATGGTGATTTACAAAAATCCGAAGAGAGATCTATACCAGTCAATAATGATGTCATTAAGACAATCGATAGAGATGAGAAAATCGAAGAACGCGTTTTCGTCCCGACAATTGAGTCTATCGCATCGGACACGAAACTTACGAGTCAAGATGGCCAAACTCATTGTAATGTTGAACGCACGAGTCCTGCTAAATCATTTCTTTATGGCGCGTCCGCATACATTGAAAGGACGATTGACGACGGGCCCGACGAAGAGGGCGATGATTCTGTTTTCGAAGCCGGTCCGCCGTACATCGAGATTGATATTGACAAAAAAACCCCACCAGGTACAAAAAGGTTTTCATGATGGATGGATAGGCACTTTTATTTAAATTTGGATGTTACGAAATTTGTATATACCAAAATTTGAATACTCTTGTATAGTAGGAAATTGACGTTTCATTTGAGTTTAGCAGATCGATGATGTAAATAGATTTAGGTAATTCTTGTGACGAGTTTTATTTATGAAAAAATTCACATTTCCCGCGTCTAATGATTGTCCGTGAAACTTATATGCATACAATATTACATATGTAATTTATATAAACAATGTTTTGAAATTCGCAAAATTTAGCACAGCGATTAAAGGAGGAACGAAATAAGCGGGAGAAGTGGTGCTGCTCTCAGAAACCGGAAGTTACTATGTCTAACGATCAGCGCCATTGTTAATGATTTGAAACGACAAATTCGGCTTACTTCCTGCGATTAAACATTCACTAACCATATATCAGTCGAAGCCTGTTCGAAAGTTCATGAATGGACGAGGTCAAAAAACTTTCGAAGAAATAATAGAATTAACAGCGCCGTTTTTATCTTCCTTTCAGTTTCTTTCGTCATATTAGATTTCTCGATAAGAACTTCACGTTATCTGTTAATCTTGGAAATGGTCTTAATTTTATCAAATTGTATTCTATTACAGTCATTACATTTTACAGTGGCTTTATTTCATTATTATATACGATTGACAAAGTCACCCTCGTCACGGAACAATCAAATGGGGTATATACGCAATCGATTGTGCTGACATCTTGCTTCACTTTCGCGAGTAGGGACGTAACTAATTCAATCCACGTGAAACATGAATGAACGTCTAGCAGGTCATATTTTCGCGCATGCGCAAATCATAATTGTAAATCTGCTAAACTCAGGAGGTGCCAATCCCATTTTCAAATCTTTCATTCTCCGTAGCATTTTATTATTATTACAACTCAGTGTCATTGACATTGAGTCATTTTTCTTGTAAGAATTATATCAATCGATAAGAACAAGAAAAAAAATCCGTAACCGAGCATGAATTGAAAATTTCTGATAGAAATAAAATAAAATTATACAACATTTAGCTACAACGTTATAAACTGACACGTAATCTGGTAAAATATAAAACACAAGCAGTGGCGCCAATTCCGCGGTGGCTGTCGCAAGAGGACGATCCCGAGGACGTCGACAACGTAATCGAGGGTGGATGCGGCGGGATGCAGGAACCACCAGCGACTCCGGTCGCGCGCGATGAACTCGCCTTAAGGCGACACCGATTTTTCTCGGATTTACTTGAGGCAGCACGCAATACGCAGGAGCACAGAGTGAGATTCGACCCTCTGGGACCGATGGTGCACACCGGTTAGGGATTACTATCTACGTACATCTTTATCTACCTTATCGATCATTGTTTTACTATCTGCATGATCTCTGTGACTCGTGGATCAAATTCATTCTAACGTAATGGCACATCCACACGTGACGAACGCAACTTCAATATTCATGCAATGGCGGAAGGAATATGCTCTGCTAGTGTTTTTGTCTTCTATTCAAATTTGAGTGTGTGCAACGAATAATTTTTCTGAAAAATAAAAATTTTCCAGCTAATGATAATTCGATGATCCAATCGATCAATCTTTTTTTTTAATACCAAATCATGAATATTCATGTCAATCGCGTAAATGGGGGTACAAAGCGATTGAAGGATTGACATTGTAATTTGAGAGGGGTAATCATAACAGCACGTGAGCACGTAACTGTTATTATTATTACGTGTACGAATTTCATGGATTACGCCTACGCACTTTAGCGTTACGGTAACGTTACAGATTTTGCCAGTCGTCTATTAATAGTCTAGCATATTCTGGCGTTCTGTATCTTTCGAGTATCTCGCCCAGTTTCTGGCAAGTCAGTCGCGTTTGTGGATTCACAAGTTTCGCAGATTTGGAAGTTTGTAATGTAATCACGTATATTTACAAATATAGAAACTTTTAATTATAGAATTTTGTTGATCGAGAAAATCAAGATTCCTTAAATACCTCGTGCAGCGTCAAGGTATTATTTAATTCGGTTGAAGATCGTTATCTGGTGAATTGAAATATTATTATCATTGTCTGTAGCGGCGTCAGACCTTCCGTTGGCCATTTCCACTTACGTCTATATTATAAGAATATTAAAATTACTAACATAATTAATTCTTCCTGTTAATCTCACTAGGCACTCTTTAACCCACAATATTCTTTGAGAATTTATCAACTACGCTGCATGTCCAATGAGCGCGATTTATTATTGCCTTTTTATTTACCGGTTGATTCTTAGTGTTGAATTTTTTAAAATATTTTATTCTATTCACATTTAATACATTAAAATGATGGGCTTCAATGTTTATTGAATTTTTACCGTCTAATCAATTGACAATGTTCTTTAGCCTAACATGCGTCATACGTATTAATACTTAGTCTTAAGTAAATGTTCGTATCAAGCATGGTAATCGTTCTTAAGTATTTTACAGTACTATACTATATTGTACTACTATAAGTGAAATATTTACAGAATTTTATATCCGTTAAAATTACACGACTATGTATTATTTCTGCTATGCGCTGCTTGCAACATAATACTGACCTAGTGGCTGTGGATGTTGATACGACTATTTGTGCGCGTTTCTATATCTATTTATAAACCTGTAACTCGTCGGGTTTTCACGAACTAATCCGACTTTTCCTAGTGTCTGTCTTTCTTCTTGTACTGTCGCTCGATTCTTTTTTTTCTTTTCATTTCAAGCACAAAACTTCGAATCGTCGCTTCGTGCTTCTATTTGCAATATCGAACGATTTAATTATCTCAATAATATATTCTGGCGAGTGCTTGACACATGTAAAGGAAACTCTCACTTGAAACGCGTGATAAATTTACTTTTCATTGATTATTGATACTGGTATTTCCGGAATCTTGTGATATTTTCTTCTGCGTAATTTTGTAAATGCGAAAAAAGAAAATCGGTTAGCGTTCTTGAAACTTCGTTTCGTCGAATAAATGAAAATTCTTTTACCGTCGCTCGTGTCTGCGTAGAATCTTATGTAAATTTCAAGTAAATCCTTAAACGTCTTTGCAAACTCGAATTGAGTTAATGTATGTAAATTTCATTTGAATATATCGTGTTTCAAATTGATGACGCTTTCAAAAGAGATTTTCCGAAGAAAGGAAGACATACATAACAAATATCCTTTTGCCACAAAGGTTGCGAACCGGAGGATAAGGAGGAACAACTTGAGGAGTTGGTTACTCGATTGGAGAACGTAACAAGGCGTCTTGAGAAGGTACCGACGAAGGTCGCCGAAACACAGGAGACCGCTGTCCAGACGAAGACTCCATCGCCCAAGAGACCGTCCTCTAATTTGATTGAAGGAGATTCGACGTCACTAAGTAATCCAGTGCCGTCGACACCACCGGCGACGCCTACGTCGACATCGACGCCACCGGTGACACCATCTTACAATCTTGCACAGCAACCAATCAGCAACAGCATGTCCGTCGCAGGATACGAGGATATCATTGCCGGGCCGGTTCAACAGTACCTGCAGCTTAGTCAAAAAATCGGCGGCGATGTCGCCACGCACAGCAAACTCGTGGACCAGGCATTTCAGTGAGTCAAATTACTTTTTGACATTTGTTAATAATTTTGATTGGCAAAACTTACAATTATTATTGTTTATTTCTAGAATTCAACTGCAGTTCGTGAAAACAGCCTCAAGTCGACCGGCGCCCACGAATCAGACTGAACAAGTGTCGCTCTTGGGTCCCACTTCGAAGCAAATTCAAGCTATCCAGGAATATCGTGAGAAGAATCGTGGTTCGCCATTCTTCAATCATCTGTCGGCCATTAGTGAGAGTATTGCAGCTCTAGGATGGGTTGCGGTATCACCCACACCAGCTCCTTACGTCAAGGAGATGAACGATGCTGGACAGTTTTACACTAACCGTGTCTTGAAGGACTGGAAAGAGAAGTAAACATCATTTGTGAATGATTTTCGTGCATTATTTATTAACTTTTAACTTATGATTTTGCCATTTATTATTTGCAGAGACAAAACTCATGTAGAATGGTGCAAGGCCTGGGTTCAGACATTAACGGATCTTCAGCAATACGTACGTAAGCATCATACTACAGGTTTAGTTTGGGCGAAGTCTGCTGGTCCGGGTGGCGTTCCACCACCACCTGCTGCAGGTCCACCACCACCACCACCCTCCATGCCTATTGGTGATGTAGCATCAAACGCTGCCGACGATAGAAGCGCCCTATTCGCTCAAATTAATCAAGGCGAAGGTATCACTAGAAGTGAGTATAGTGCTTTGTGCCATTAGTTATATTTGTTACGAATAGACAAAGAAACATAAAGGTATTGGAAAGATTAAGAAGAACTAGAAAAGTTTTGCTGTGAACAGATGATGATGTAATATTGTATTAATCACTCTGATGAATATGATTAATGAAATTTACAGGCTTGAAGAAAGTTACTTCTGATATGCAAACGCATAAGAATCCTTCGTTGAGAACTGGACCGGCACCTTTCAAGGCACCAATTGTCAATAATGCTGATACCAATTCGCCAGTGAAAACGGTACTTCCGGCTAATGCCCCAATTGACAAACCACCAGTATTCACTCGTGATGGAAAGAAGTGGCTTGTGGTAAGTGTCACGCGATAATTATTCTGATTTTTAGGATATAATTATAATGTGACTGTACAGTTTCGTTTATTGAATTTACTTACTAAGTGTACACGGTTTGTTAATGACCTCAAATTCAGCGATATATTGGATTGCTACGTTTTTTTCTTTTTTTTTTTTTTTTATTAATTCTTGGTACAAATCAGGTGATCTGTGGTCTAATTCTTATATGTTGTTCTTTTTCAGGAATATCAAAAGGGTAACAAGGATCTGCTCATTGATAATGCTGAGATGAATAACGTTGTGTACATGTATCGCTGTCAGGATAGTACGCTGATTATTAAAGGAAAAGTTAACTCAATCGTAATGGATTCCTGTCGTAAATCATCGATCGTCTTCGACTCGCTGGTCTCGGGAATCGAGTTTGTCAACTGTCAGAGCGTGCAGATGCAGGTATGCGATAGTTTAATAATACACTGGATCTCTTGGATCAATTAAATCCAATGTACTTAGCTTTCGGCAACGATTGTGAAAAAAATATTCGCGCTGATATTGATCATTGTAAAATGACAATTTACTAATTATCAAAATATATCATGCACATGAACGTAGCGTAACAAGATACAGGAGTAAAAAAAATGTAATAAACTGCCTCGATGTAAAAATTCTAACAATAGCGGCCACTGACAAATTTTTTGCATTAGCAACGCATCAAGCGTCCGTCGTTTAATTTCGCGAATCTTTGGTTATTCTCGGAAGCCCAAACCGAGTTTGCTGCAGAGCTTCTGCATTCTTCTGAACTGTAGTAAATTTGGATCTTGATTTAGCGTCTCAAGTAGAATGATATATTCCTCCTTAGTCAGTTCCTTGGGCACTTCGAATATCTTGAATGCTTCCATTAAATTTCTCGGCCTTCGTGAAATATCGGGTAAATCAGAAATTGAAGTACTTGTATCCGTTACTGACGGTTTGACGGAAACTTCTATTTCTTTGTGTTCTATTCCAATGGAGCACGAGTCCTTTGTCTTGTCAGTCATCACAATTTTGCTTGATTTTATTTCACTTTTGTCAGTTAGTAAATTATCATCAATGACAGTAGATATTGCTGTTAAGACCGGAGAAACATGTTCATCCATGTTAACAGATGTCGGTTCCTCAGATTCATAATTTTTATCAGCTTTGTCCTTATCGGCATTTTGGATTTTCAATTCAGTGCCTTGGACGCATTCTATAAATCTCTTTGGTTCTACCACTCTAGTAGCGGTATGATGTTGATCAGGTACTATGTTCATATAGATGATTGAGCGATCACTATCTTTTACAAAGCTATTACTAGAAATATTGATTTTTTCCAGATCACTATACTGCTCCGAAATATCCTGTAACTCCAGAACATTAATAATGTCCCCAGATTCATTTTGATCTTCTATTTCTTTTTCTGTCAAGCATTGCGATTGGCCAATGCTACCTTCCAATAAATCAGACATGACTTCAATTTGCGTAAGAGTACAGGGTGCCGAACCCACTTGAGAACTGGTTATCGTCATTGGTCCTCTTGCTGGACTCTTCGAGCGCATCTCAGACTCTAATTTTTTTTCAGTCTCTAATCTACTTTTCAAAATCGGTATACAAGATTTTGAAGCTGTCTTTATCGTTGCCTTTGATTGCGACTTCGAAGTTGTCACATTTCCTTCAAGATTTTTGTTAGCCAATCGTGGCGTGTAGGTTCTTGATCGACTGGTTTGACTACCTCTGTTATCAAAATTATCAAAGTTATCGTCACGTGGTGATATTTGACTCTTGCGTGGGGTGACGCTAGATCTTGATCTTCTTTGTGGAATTTCAGTTCCACTTTGACTTGACAAGTACTTAGCAGGCTGACCACTGAATTTCAAACTTAAATGACTCTTTGCAGAAAGTTGTTGGTTGTCGTTTCGCGCGCTTCTCAAATCCATTGATTTACACTTCATCTTGTGTCGACTGTGGATAACCTCCGGTTTTGTTATTGCTGGCTTTTCCAATTTTTTGGATTTTAACGAACTGGAGCTACTCAATGGTGTTGTCCTCGTACTCCAAGGAAGCCGCGAGAGTTGCGATGCGCTTGAACAACGTGTTGATTTATTTACAGTTGATATTTCGCTTTTATTGAATGGACCGTTTAGTATTGGTCTGTCATGTGTAATATTGATACTGTTAGATTTGACAACATCCTGATTACTAGCACTGACAAAAGAATTTGATGTGTCGCTGTTTAAGTTTGCAGTACTGATTAGTTGCTCGAGAACAAGTTTTTCAGTATTGCTATCTTTCTCTGTAGTGCACATATGTCCATTTTCATTTTTACTACCGACGTCAACAGTCTGTATTATGTCATCCGTGTTTGATTTATTTGTTAAGAAAGTGTTAATTTCCGTGTTCAAGTCAAAAATCTCGAGTTCCTTGTACTCATTAGTCTCAGTAAGAGTCTTTGTGTTTAACGATATTTCATTATCTAATTCTTGTGTAATTTTATTGTTTTCTAAATTTACTGACTCTGTGTTCGTTACGTCATCTGCGATAGGGTTGACATCTAGTCTCTCGGCATCGTACAATTTATTAATAATGCAAATTGATTTATTTACTGTAATCCTTTGATTTTTTACTATATCTGGCATGTTATCGTTTGTAACATCTTTTTCAGTTTGTAAACTTTCAACCGGTGCTACATCAAGATTTAGGAAACACACAGAGTTTAATTTGATTTCAGAAAGTGAAGCTTCGTCCGTAAAGTACAAGCTGCTTGGTTGAGAATTTATATTGGATATTGAATTTTTCAATATTTGATTTTGATTTACAGTGGGCTGTGTACTATGTAATCTTTGTTCTTCGTGCTTATTGGAGTTTATATTTATTGATAATTCCAGGGCTGAATAATCGGTATACCTATTTGCTTCGTTTATAACTATGTCCATTTCGTCTTTTACGTTGTCTAACTCTGACGGCGTTCTTTCCAGCAAAATCAAATCATGCATCACATCTATTTGTGACGTATTTTTTATAATTTTTTCCTTAGTCTCTTCGCAATCATCGATAAACATATTATTCGTTGAGAGGACAACAGTTCTACCTGTTAACGGACTATTATTTTCTTGCCCTTCAATTGTGACTAAACTATTTTGGTCATTTTCTTTCCATTTATCTAACGTAACTGTATTCATTGCATTTTCATTAAGGGCTTCATTTACCGAATATGAATGGATACTACATTTGTTATCCAGGGTATTCTCGTGGATAGAAATGTATTGTTGTAACGTGGATGTATCTATTGATTTTTCATCATTATCAAACAATAGAAGGTTATCATCTATTTTTAACGTTTTGGAATCCGGAAGTGAAAAAATCCCAGGTCGCCTCTTCAGAGACAAGTTATTCGATTTTCGGCTGAAATTGCAACCGTTACCTTTTGGGCATTCCGAATTAGTGGCGCCATCCGCATTAAACACGTCTAAGCTTTTGGATTTAGTGTCTGGGAATGTGTTCACAAATTGTTTTACACCTTCATCGCTTGAAGATTCTGCGGTAGGATTCCAGGATATACGGTGAAGTGGTGCTTGAACAATATTCAAATTCTCATCTTCTTCCTGTTGCCGCATTATTTCTTGTGTTGCTTCGATCGCTTCGTTTCGATTTTGTACAAACACTTTATTATGTTTTTGTGCTTGCTGCACAATTTGCAGATCCAATTGGTTGACATTGTACCCTAGTAAATTTTTCTCTTCGGCTCCATATACTTTGTTGCTTACTTCATTTTTATTGAAGATGGCGCCATGATTGTCTTGAAACTCCTTTTCAATATCGTTTAAAGTTATAACTGCTGAAGTATTTATGGTGCAAGTAGTTTTCCCTAGAGAACTGTCTGTTTCCTCTGTATTGTTAATTTTTTCGGTCGTCACTTTCGACTTTAATTCAATTTTAGAATGAAACGCACTGTCGTCATTCTGTATAGCTTTTTCTAGATTTTTTTCACGATTCTGCGTATTAGTCAAGCTAAAATATTCAGACGAAGCTGTGGCCAATGCATTCTTCGATTTTTTACAACGAGCATCATTATTCGACCAGGTTTTGAAAACGTTAGAATCATTTTGAAAACGATCTCTTATGCAATTTTTATTACTATTTTTACCAGTTTTTTCTGTCGAGCTACTAGCCGATTGTTCCTCCGAAATGATATCCAACAATTTCGACTGGAAATGATTTTCGTTCTTGTTCCATGATAACTCTTCATCACTGGCACTTGGATTATTATTTTCTTCATTATTTATTTGTTTTTCATCTTTCAAGTTTTCGGTACCGTTCTCCATTTCAATTTGCGAAAGTAGGACCTTTTTAAATACCAACGCCTCTTGAAGTAGCTGGACGGTGGACTTGCTTTCAAGTTCAAGGTCGCTGCTGTTTGAGATTTCTGTTTGACTCGACGTTTGCGAAATGAGAGTCGTGTCTTCCTCCGTTTCCATTTTAACGGAATATACTTCCTCTTTATTTTGCAATGCTATTTTATTTTTCGGATTCATCTCTTCTTCGAGATTAGAACTAGAGTCCAATTGATTTTTGTATTCGCTCTTATTGCCGCACTCCGAAAGTTTTTGCGATACCAAAACGTCATTTCCAGGTGAACTACTGATGCTTTCGCGACTGCTCACGCTACTGGTGTTATTGGAGATACTTGTTAAACAATAAAACTTTCGGATTTTGTTTTCGGATTCATTTACCATTGTATTGCTCCTAATGATTTTATTCTCGTTATTTCTGTCATCGTCATCGCCATTTTTATTTTCTGAAGTTTTAGCACTTTCACATGACCAGTCTTCATTCGAAATACTATTTTCCATTTTTTGGCTATCGTTATTCACGGTCTTTTTATCTATATTGAGTATATTCAGGTGACATCTACTATGCACGGAACTGTTAGAACTACGAGTTGTTTTATTAGTATCATATTTTTCATTGCCGCCACTCATTTCGTCTTTTGTACAAAATTGATCACTATTCGTACTAAAAATCTTATTTATATTTTTATTTTGTTGGGCATTTAATAAATCCTCAGTAACTTCTGGTTCCATCAATTCGTTCACTTTGGATATTACTTGCAAGGCTTTAACCTTACCTTGGAGTGTTACTTCAGAATTATTTTGAGCATCGTATGACCGCAGGACTTTATGAAGATTTTCGAGTTTGTCTTTTACACTATGTAGAATAGCATTAGTGTTGTTGGGTTCATATGTACTTTGAATGATTTCATTCTTAACACTTTTTTGAACTTCAAGAGCTGTTTCAGTCTTTGTTTCCGACAACGGTTTAGGACCAGGCATCTTTTTGAGAGTGATGCTCAAGTTGGGAGGAAGTAATTTTGTTTTTTTTGTGTCTACTGTATTGTTTAGATTATACTCTACATCAGATTTGGAGACACGTGCTGCAGGTGGAGAGCACGTTTTCATTTCTTCATGACTCGTGATAGGTGTGACGTTGTTTGAAGCGTTCGAATAATTTTCAAAAGGTTCTTGATGATGCTTTTGTTTTTCTTCTATTCGCGAGCCACCTCCTCGTTCTCTTTCATTCATCTTCTTATGATTATCATCAGCAGGTTCTTTCTCAATGTTTTCGCTCATTTTTGCGGTTCGACTGATTGGACGATTTTGGTTTTTAGACTGCCAAGATAAACAGTAAATTTAACAAATCAGTTAGTGGCAGTGATGTTATATCGTTTATATAATTTTCTTTGTTGATCTTACTAACCTCGCTTGATAAACTGTCAATCAATCTAAAACTTTTGCTATTGCTCTTTATGTCTTCCATGAACTTCCGACACTCGTCAGCAACTCGGATGAGCTTCTCGAACGGTTTTTTTGATTTCCCAGGCAAGCTTGTTTGAAGATTATTCACGTAGGTTTCGCTACTGACGTCACCGTTGTTTGTTGGCCATTTTTTAGTTGTTAAATTTGTCTTTTCAATGTCTTGATGTTGTAATATAACATTCTTACTCTTTGAGGCATCGTGATTGCTTGAAAATTTATTTCTTGATTCAGCATTACCCACTATAGTATGTCTGAATAAAAATTAACTGTTAGTTTGTAAATAATTCAAAATTTATAAAAATTTTCATCTGACTAAATTTAATCGTTTAACTAAATGTCATGTTGTCTTTCACCTTGCTGATTTTTCACTCAATATCGCACTCGAGGATGTTCTCGCCAAGTTTGATCCTCCAGGTGATATGTCATGATAAAACCGTGATGGCGCGTATTTCGCTTCTAGATCGATTAACCTGGCCAAACACTCCACCGACCGTGAACCAGTTCTCGAATGAGGCATAAAGCTTCGCCCGTTTTGTTTAGGACTAAAATTAAAGAACACTGATAACTGATGGTTATGTGAAAGATATGATGAATATTTATTTTTCTGTATAATCATTACCTTAGCAAAAGATGTTTTATCCAACCATTTCGTTGCTTCGAATTGGACAATGTAAGTTTCAGCTTGTGTAGTTCATTTTCTTCAAATTCCGTGCCATGAATGTCACGTGGCAATGGCCATGCGCCGTATTGCATTTTATAGGTTAGAATATTCACCTTCAGCTCAAGATCTTGAACCTTAAAACCCACCCTGTTTAAATTCTCGCGGTTTATTGATGTCTCGTTCATCCATCTTGTTTTATAGTACACTGTATGTGCTACTAGAGTACACACGATGATCGTTGCCAGAACCTGTAGAAATTACTTTTTAAATTTCTAGATTGACATAGGGACGAAAGTTTTATTTATTTCGAAAATTTATTTTTCACCCGCCAGAGCATCGTTTCACTCGACAAGCATTCGACGACGTCAGTTACGATTTCCGACCAGATGTAATTCAAAATGGCCCCTGGGCATTCGTGCCAGTTCAATTCGCAAATCGTTTTTACAGGTTCCACGTTGCCGCCTTCGAAGTTCAAATTCAAATTTCTTAGAATTATTGAATTATCTGAAAATTCGTTACGTTTAGGTTAACTCACCGATTTGCCAGCGCATCTTCCCATCCCCTTGACACATTGCGAAAACCGGAAATAAACCGTCAGCATGTGTGACAAAATTGATTCTTTATCTTGATGTTGATGTTAATCTTGATGATAGTTATATTTTTATTCGTAATTGATGGTGTTGCGGACGTGTGAGCGCTTTTGAAACTCGTTGTGACAGAAAAAAAAAGAAGAAACAGTTGCCAGCTGTTCATTCAGGAAACCAATATTTGACTTCAATCAGTTGGGATCCGTAATCATACAATAAATAATAAATTGTTAAATTTGTCTTTAAGATTTATCTATTATATAGGTAACGCCAATTTGAACAGACAGAAAACAAGCCTTTATTCTCTTTATACAGGTGCTCGGAAAAGTACCAACTATCTCCATTGACAAAAGTGACGGCTGCCAGATGTATCTGAGTCCGGAATCATTGGACGTGGAATTGATCACCAGCAAATCAAGTGAAATGAACGTGATGGTCCCCAAAGGAAATGGCGATTACGTTAGTATACAACTGATAATTTTTATTGAATATTCATAAAAATTTATTTATCGTTAAGTGAAACCAAAAGTTTACTAATCATTGTTTTCTTAGGCCGAGTTTCCGCTTCCGGAACAATTCAAGACGCTCGTTAGCCGCAACGGTTTGACCACAACTGCCGTTGATTCCTTGGGCTAAGTCAGAAGAACAGAAATGCACCGAATTATAGCCTAAAAAAAGAAAACAACAAAAAAAGATAACGGATCGTAATATACGACTCAATAGCGATATTACTTGCGTAATGGAAATCAACAATTTATTATTATTTATTATCATCTTTTCTATAATGGCGCGCAAAACGAAAAATTGTAAACGTAGCGGGAATTTCGAAGTCGCGCTGCGTAACAAAAAAAAGATTTTTTAATCGTCCATAGTTTTTCCAAAATGCGCGATCCTCTCCGTATTTCATCAAACTAGAAGTTGCAAGGATCTTTGCACGGGAGGATCGTGGGCTTGTTCATTATAAATCTGCTGCAATAGATTTTTCTTTTTCTTTTTTTTTAACGAGTTACCGAAGATTAACAAATTCACTCGACCGTATTGTCGGGTTTCTTTGTGTTCTTTAGGATGCGACTATGATTGAAACGTTTGGACAAGGGTTTCACGTGCGCGCGCATGCGAACCCACCCACTTTTATACGTTTACACGATTTTATACCGTGAACGAAACTTTTGTCCAAGCGCTACTAACGGATTCTATGTATACTATACGCCGTGGAATTGCTTTTTTTGCCCGTCAATTTGTCCTGTTTTCTTTCCTCTTCTCTTCGCTCTGATAGATTCGCAGATTGCGCCAGTGACTTCCAGGAAGTAAGAAGGGAGATTATATTTGTGTGTCACTAGCGCGACGCAGTGTGGCTCCAATCTCTTCGAGTCGCACGATTTTTCTTGGATTTTCGTGCACGCAGGAAAATTGAAAATATTTCTGAAAAAGTCTTGTATTTTTTTTCTGATTTTACGAACGTAGCATTTAATCCATAATTATTTATATTTAACTCTCCAGTAGACGTCGCGGATATGCAAATTGAGTTGGTTGACGTTCTATCAAAATCGGACGTGCTGACTGGAATATTTATAACAAATATCACGTGCATGGTATTTATTGATTTTCTCTCACTTTCATAAAACGTAATTTTTTAAGATTCACTGCACCAGAAAGTATTTTGTCAATTTTCGGGCTTCCTAATCATCCGTCAGTAATGATCTAATAGTAGGTTACCTTCAATTGATACTGGAACTTCAATTCACATTGAAGTTTCATTTGGAATTTGTATTCGCAAAAACTTCAGATATCCTCAAGGAAGTCGCACCGCTGATCATTGATCAAAAAGTAATCTAATGAGAGTGAATGAATATATGGCGTCTGAATTCGCAATTCCAAAGGTGTGCCGTCTAATCGTGACATTAATTATGTGATTTTTTGATTCTTCAGTATATGCTAACCATTAGTCGTAAGCTAGCAAAGTTACCTAAAACAAAATTCTGAAAGAGTAAGAAAAAGCGAAGATTGTAAATTGACGCTGACGTCACTGAAATCGAGCACGACGAAAAATATCAAAAAGTAATACACAGCGGACTGATTTGATTAGTGGCAAGTTCGAAAGTATCGTTTGGTAGGAATAACATTTTTTCACCACGTATTTCGTTTTCCCAAACGAAAATACACGCATTGTGCGAAACTGTTTTTTTTTTAAATTTCATCGACTTTACGTGCATGCACAATGTCTCGATAGCGCGTACTCTTTGCTCAGAGGTCAGTGATCTCAAGAGGATAGTTTCTAAATAGTCAGTATATTAAAATCGATACACACGTGACAATTAACCTGGCAATTAATCAGCCCGTAAGAAAAATCTACATGAAAAATATTTTCAGTGATGATGTGTCTACTTAACTCAGTCTCTTAATAAAAAAAATGGTATACCTTAAATGTGACCTTTAGAATCCCTTCTTTTTTTATTATATTCAATTTTTCAAAAATAATAATGATCAGTTAGGTATATTCTCGTGATGACAGTCAAGGAAAGGTATTTTTCGTAAAAAGACTTTATTTACTTATTAGTATTACTATTACATATACTATATATATATACAAGTAGCCGCATGAAGATTTAATCGAAAAAGACGTAGAGAGACTTAAAAATGATTTCGTGTACTACATGGCCTTGAGGTTTTGTTTTTCCCAACTACCAATCTTACTCTTTTCCCAAACGAAAAAACCAAAATGCCAGGTTTCATTTATTTCATCCAACAATTCTACAATTTTCTGTATTATTACCAACCCGTTCGGATAGAAATGTTAGAATTGTCGGATCGACACGAATCTCTATATTTTAAAAAATAATATATCACAAAGAAGACTGATTATTCATGCATTACTTAGGACGTAGAATTCGCTTACGTGCTACATTTTATAAGAGAGAATCTTACAATTGGATTTCTACTACAATTAACATATTGAAGTAGTTAGTTTTGTAATTTAACGATAACTTAAACAAAGATCGAATTCATAATGATAAATGCATGAGCATAAGGGCGGTTTATGTTTTTGAAAAGTTTAACACTATCCCGCCTTAGTTACAGCGCTAATTGTTACTTCGATCCTCTGTTACTACAGTCTTTCCTAAATAGTTCCGCATTTCCTCGAGTTTCTCAACTTGAATTTAGTCGAACTGTTGGCATTTGATAAAGTCAAATTAACATCCAGAGGACTTTAAAATTAATTCGTTGTAGAATACGTCACTAACAATTAATACTATAGTCAAACAGCGTTTGAGCACCACTGACATTTTTTATAGTAATTTCTATCTTTTTTTTTAATCTCTATCCAAGACGAACACATTCGACTATAAAAATGCCTGTACACGTGTCTATCACTCCTTTTCTTTCATAAATATTTTTTTAGATTGCTTTATTTTTTTTAAACGTCTAAGAAAATACCTCTCTAGACGTTAGTCATATAGAATTTTTTTTCAAAAGTAACTTTTTCCGAATTTTTTGAAATTCTTTTTACGTAATCTAACTCGTAAGGCATCCACTTTCGTCACTTCCGTCCGAACATTCTAAAAATCCGTTGCATATCCGGGATTTTGGTAAACATTCGCCCAAAGGGCAACGGTGTCCTTTGCAAGATGATACTGAACTTTGAATGTCATTTTTTGATATGACACGTTCAATCCATGGCAGATAATGGTGTACCTTCGTGTAAACACCTGGTCTTCCAGGTCTTGCACAGCCATAACCGTTTGATGTGATACCTTTTATTTTTTGAAAAAATTGTTTTGTTAATTTTTTACACATGATATTAACTTCGATTGTTACAGTAAAGAATTATAACAAATCATTTCGAAAAGCTTACCTTGAAGCGTATATTTATTATCAGATTCTGCACAAACAAGTGGACCACCGCTATCGCCTAAACAGGCGTCCCTTCCGCCATCTTTTAAACCTGCACAAAGCATACCGGATGTGATCCTATAGAGAGGCAAAAAAAGCGTTTTTCTGCGACAATCTTCCGTCGAAATAACAGGAAGTTCCACTTCTTGCAGTGTATCAGCTGTAAGAAAAAAAAAGTTATTTGTATTATATATTTGAATAAATGATGCGCTGCATCATTTTAATTATTATGATTGATTGATAGTTATTTTTGATTAAACATTCATTTTTTATGTATTAATTTTGATGCTTACGAAATATTCGTCCAATTTCAAAAAGCTGACCCCATCCTGTGACCGTGCACGTGGTTCCGCTTTTCGGCTCCGCATCCGGTAAGCAAATCGGCCTGACATAATCGCTGAACGTTACAGAATTTTCAAGTCTCAATAACGCAATATCATTTATGAAACCATTGTCTACATAATCTGGATGTAGTGCGATGTGGTCCACTTTGATAAGTTGTTCGTGTGGATTTGGAAAACTTCCTCTGCGCGTTGTGCCTATTCTCGCCACCCAATATTCGGTTTGAGCACTGCAATTATATTTGTTATAGTAAAAATTCCTACGCAATTTCTTACAATCAGTTCTTACAACATATCTATATACTGATTTTATTTAACACATTTTTCTGGTAATCTTCATCAATATGAAAGTATTTGAAATTTTTCTTGTTTTTAAGACAATATTTTCTGATCATGAATAATGGATGTCTTTTTTTTTAACAAAATGTAATCGATTCTAATTAGTGGAATGACTTACTGGTAGAAACAGTGAGCCGCTGATACGATCCATTTATCATTGATTAATGCACCACCGCATTGATAATCGCCTTCCTTGTAAAGCGCCACCTGCCAAGGCCAGCTACCAGCTGATGAACTTCCGCCACCGACAATCCTGGAACGTCGCGAAAAAGGCCATCTTAAAAATATATTTTTTTTTGTAATTTACTCACTATACTGCTTCTTGTTTCTTAACAAAGTCAGTTTGATTTTGAAAAAAATGTTTTTATTTTAAGTTTATTTTTCCATTTGATGCTATAATTATTGTACCTGGCCTGAGACGGGACTTGGGTTCTGATTCCGCACTCAAGATCCTTGCACTTGACTCTCAAGACTTCGCCACTAGGACAGTCTGAAGATTTGAAGGTCAAGCTGGTCTTATCAGTGAGTTTTTCGCTATAAGAGAGACTGTAATATGGTCGATTTGGCTTTGGATTCTCTTCGGTCACTCTTTCGACTCTCTCGTAGTCCCTGAAATGTTTTTTTTCAAAATTATGCATTGTAAAAATTGCACATATTATTTAATTGTATTGTATTATTTTAATACGCACTGGTAAGTAATAGCTTTGCATACTGCACGACCCAAATCTTCAATGGTCCAGATAGCTTGACGTTCCTGAAGTAAATTATCCATACCGCCTAGACAAAGTTTACCCCATTGGCCGTTTTTGCGGACGCTCAAAAATCCTCGATTGCTGTAACTGTTCACTTCCTTCCGGTTTGAGTCAAGAACATTGACCTCACTTCCTGCGCGATACGCATTCTCATGGACCACGTTATCCTTTGAACCAGATGAAATTTCTCGACCAGACGCGAGCGCCATTTCAGGATTATTTTTAGTTTTGATTTTTTGGGTATTAGGAGCTGATTCCTTTGTTCTTGATTGATCAATTTCCGTTTTTTGTTCGGAAATTTCTGTCGATCCGCGATCCCGCGTACCGTCATTTACAACTATTCGAAATGTTGTAGTTTCCAAAATTGATGACTCAACTGCTTCTTGATCAACTTCACTCTGATCTATATCAGGATTTGGGTTTGGTTCTTTAACTGCTATTTTGTCATTGTTAATCGGATATTTTGATAACAAATCTGTATCGTGTTTTTTCTGTTTCGGGTTATAGCCTTCGTGGGATTCTTGGTCGTTATCTTCTATTAAGGCTGCACATTTTTTTTCATCTTCACCACCAGGACAGTCACGGAATCCATCACAAACTTTATTGTGCTCGATGCAAGATCTACTGTTGCCACAAACAAAATGTCCATGCTGGCACCAATCTGGCAACAAAATATTTCATTACTTTGGCCGTATATTAGAATTTTAGTATTCATTATACTAATTTATATTATTTTTGTATCGAAAAGGGTTTTCTAATTATTTTCATTACATAAAGATTGATATATTTACCGCAATCAGTCTCGTCAGAGTAATCCCAACAATCAGCAGTTCCGTCACATATTTTGTGATGAAGCAGTTGGGCTTTTAAGAAATCCGCACAACTGCAATTGAGCTCGTCTTCCGAATTTTGACATTCTCGAAGCATATTGCATCGTGCACCCGATGGCAAACACTGGCCGTCGTTGCATTGAAAACCGACGCATTTCTCTAAAAATAATTAAAAGTAAATTAATCGAATGAAAATTGGAAAAAATTTCTAAAATTAATTTTCAGCTGGAATATTGAAAAATATTATCATTATAAAATTCCAACTTACGATTATTCTTCAACTGATTTTCTTCAGTAGTCGATATCATCTTATCAACTCGTTCGTCTGCTTTGTTGAGGATTTTTGTAAAAATCTGAACACCGTCACGACTCAACGTAAAATTCGAAGTAGTATTTTTCAGAGCTGTTTCATTTCCAGTTGCAATATCAGCAATTTTTTTAAGATCCTCAAAATTCGGCAAAGTCTGATACGAGTCTGTATTTTGATTACGAATCTGAGTGTCAGATACGCTTTCAAAATTGACGCCATCGCCGCCATTATTATTCTTCGTTTTTACCGTACCCATATCATCATCCGTCCTGACCTCCGCCAATTCTTTCAATTTTTCCAAAAGTATCTGATCTCGTTCCAAAGTTGAAATTTTTCGATCTGACGTCTGTGTTGTTTTTTTAAGATCAGCCGATATAAGTGGAGCTTTCTGTTCGGTCCAAAAAATTTGCTTTGTCGTATTGACAATTTCATCCACTTCACTGTCAATTATTTCTTCTCTATTGACAGCGGTAACACCCTCCTCCTGAGATAAATCATCAATTTCATCTAAACCATCATTAATTTCCGATCCTCTATTTACAGCGGGAAATTCAAACTTATTAACATTCGAATGCGACTCAGTATGAATAACTGGAATGGAAGTTGTATTTCTCACGACCAACTTCATCAGAACTTTGTCATCAACATTCGATGATATTTTAGTGCTTATCGACGTTACAACCTCAACAACTTGTTCAAAATCAGAAACAGGAATTTGTTCTTTCAATAATTCTTTTTCTTGATCAGCAGAGTCACGTCTCACTGGATCCTTTCTGTTATTCTGAAGAGAGAAAAGCTGTTCAAGAAGCACGGTATCTGCATTTTTCATTGGTGAAGTCTGATGATGCACGGTATTATTATTTTTTATATTTTTCCTCAAATTCTTCAGTTCATCAGGCTTCGGCCTTGGTCTTACGGGTCTACCTATTCCAGTGTTACTTTTCACGAGTGACAACGTACCCAGATCCTGAACAACATTAGCCTTGAGAGTGTCGTTGTAAATCTTCTTTGAAGTTTCATTGGCCGAAACTGAAGTATAATCATTTACTTTTGGTAAGTCATAAATCGATTCATTCACTTCACCTGGTGTATGTTTGACTGTATCGATTTCAACAAAGGTCGAATTTCTCAATGACGTCACAGTCAATTTCACGGGCTGAGAATCGATAGTTGGTTCAGTAGCTGTCAATTTTTCAATATTGTTTTGATGCGGATGCAGCATCTCCGAGTACAATTCTGTTGTCGTTAGTTTCAACATCTTTTCATCGTCTATCATGTCGGTATGCTTATTCGTGATTGGCTTGTGCTGTTCCGATAATTCTATCTTAGCATTTTTAGTTGGCATTTCTGTTTTTCTGATAAAGCTTTCTGTGCTCTCACTAGAATCTGCTGTTATCGGCTCATGGTGCTTCAGTTCTATCTGTATCTTCTTAGATGGTGGTGTTGAGGTATTCACAATATTTTCTATCCTTTTCGTATTTTCGGTTTTTTTCGATGATAACGCCATGGATTCTTCAGTGACGTTCGATTGGATAAGATTCAATTTTTCGTGGAGATTATCGGCACTTGCAGTTATTTTTATCTTTGGAATTTCAATTTTGGCGTTGCTATCGTTTTTCGGTTTTTCGTTATCATTGACTTTTTTGTTTTCTTCAGTATCAATTATTACTTTTTGCGTTGTATTAGTATTGCCGGAAGGCTGAAGCATGATTGCAGGGTCGAAATTATCGTTATCGTTATCAATAACTGATGTAATTTTATCAACTGGTATAGTGTGCCTGAAAGGTTTTAACGTTCCAGGATTTTCGATAAGACTAGGCTTGGCAGCGCCGTTTAAATCTGGTGTTCTGTAACTCGTGTAAATTGGTTGATATTGATCAACTTTTCGATCCTGCATGCCATCGGTTGATTCGATGTCCGCTTCAATTTCTGAAAATCGATTTCGGCCCTCGAGTTCAATTTCAGCGTCAAGAATTGGCTCGGCCACGCCAACACCGGAAATTTTGAAATCTGGGGCAATGGTAAGTGAAGATTCCTCGTAATTTGGAAATATTGGTTTAACAGTAGTGGATGGTCTTGCGATCACCAATGTGGGTAATGACGAAGTCGTTTCAAATTCTGGAGTACCGATATTTTGTTTTATCTCAGAATCGTATACATCGGGTCTCTCTGTAAATTGTAGAATTGTCTTTGTGGTAATTGTGGACGTTATTTTCTTGTCATTTATTTTGGATTCCAGTAAACTGCTATTGATCTTTCCTAAACCAGGAATCGTACTCAAGTGGATGTTATACGTTTCCTGTGGAATTTGTCCGGCAATCTCTAAATCTACGTTATGTTTGACGTGGTCGGTTTCTTGCCGATTGAAATTCGTCACCTGTTCCTCGACTTCCGGTATCTTATTCTTGAATTTACCGTTCACTCGGAAGTTCACCATCTCCTGGGGAACGATTCTGTCCTGTGGGAAATCCGTGTCTTCGACACTGACTATACTGGAACCAGGTAGCGAAACAGCGAAGTCTTGGGTTTCTGGAATTTTTGTAGTGACTGTACTTTTGGCAGTTACTTTTTCTTCGATTTTGTCATCGATGTCTTTCGTGTCATCTGGAATTTTCGATGAAGATACTTTTTGATCCTTTTTAACGGAATCCAATTGGTCAACTTGTATACTAGAAATTGTGGAATCCAATTGCGAAGATGGTTTTGTTCTTTCCGGAAGTAATTTCAATTCGGTATTAATGTATCCCGGTATAATTGGACGCCACGGTGAAGTTTCAAAATCTGGATTTACAAAGTCCTTAAATAAATCGTCAACAATTTTTTCAGTCGTAGTTGTTTCACTTGAAACAGTACTTGTACGATAATTGGATTTCGTGACTGTCATTTTTTCACTCGTTTTTGAAAAATACGGTACCGTGGTGTCAATTATCGGCAATTCTGTTATGGCGACCGTTGAAGTACTTCCAATTGTTGTTCGGATCGTTTCGGTAATCTTCGGCTCCTTGGTGACAGTTTCGTTAATTTTCGTGGCCATATAAGTCCCTTGAATCGTCGGAATATTACTGAAATCAATTTCCGCCTCGTTTGGCTCCATCTTAACAGGCTTTATTTTTGGCTTTGCATTTGTTATCAGAGAATTGTTTCTATTTGTTCGTAAGAGCCCATTTTTCGTGATCATCGTATTTCTCTGCTGTCCGACCTTCTGATTATTTACAGCATCCTGATTAATTCCTGAAGTAAAAGCAATAAAAAAAATATATTTCAAAATATTCGATAAATCATTAAAAACACAATTACGCGATTCCAACACCAGATAATATTCTTAATTGGCTATTAATTCTTGTTTTACTCACTTTTGATAGATATCGAATTCAGATCCAACTCCATAGTTTTGAATAATGACGTAGTGGAGTACGTCTCCTTGACGATTATGTCCTCAATGACGTCCTCGACATTCGTAATTGATCGTGGTATCTTCCTTCTGTCCAAGTACAGTCTGAAAAAGACTTTCAAGGTACCATTTTCGAATTTGTCGATTACAGTCTGTTTGTACGACGCGCCAATGATGCTTCTTCGAAATAGCAGTTCGAACTAAAAATATAAAATTCATGCAACACGATAGGTACAAATGAAATAAAAATATAAACAATTTCTCTTCCTTTTTACTGTATAAATAAACATCACCGCCAATTTTTTCAACTTACAATATTTTTGTATTTTCTTTCTTTTTCACGAAACACCATACTTGTGTTCAGCTTTAACATTGGATTATAACGTTCCCCTCTTACTATCCTGAAGCTGCAAGAGAAGCCAATGACAGCTAAAAAAAATAATGACAGTATTCAATATCGTTTCCAGCGTCAGGCCAATTGGGGTCTGTCAAAATAATATATTTCTCAGATTCAGCTAGTCATCTAACTGTCGAGTGCTACTCACCATTTTTCGAATCCGTACGTAGAGCTGAAATGTAAATTGACAGACTCGTGAATCATACAAACAACATAATGACAGTCATTATGTCAACAGTTGACAGACTTATTGACAATAACAAAAAAAATACTATATCTCTACAATTACAGTTATAAAAATTGATTTCGCCTAATCAAATTATAATAACGTCAATAAACTCAAATTAACGTATCAGCCACACGTAAAATTCAAATAATCTATAATATAAAACTGATAGCACATCAAACGTATAATTTTCCATAATTCATAGTCAACAGTTAACCTACCTCCCATCCATAATGCTAATCCCGCTATAGCAAGAACGGCTATCAGAACGAGCATAGCAGATATAATTAGCATAGCACTGCCAATTTTCCATTTTGAATTTGTCTTGTTCGTTTTCGGCGGTGGCACTCTTGACCATGCCGATCGCGGCGGAAGATAATATTCGCTCTGTAATCAAATAATTTTTACCGTCATTATTGCACCTCACTGAATATTTAAACATAAAACGTCATTATAATAATGAACCAAATTTACATAGCACAATGTTAATGATTTTTTCCAAATAAAAAAAGGAACTATATTTCCCATTCAAAGTAATTGCCTGCGAATACCAATTTTTCAAAATATCGTTCATAATTACTACACCGAATTACCGATGTCGCTGGAAAAAAATTATTATTATATACAATTATATTATTTTATCAAAATTTCATCCCACCCACGTCCACGCATGAGCGACCTATATGTGTCAAGTGTATACGTCACGGTTCGTTTAGCTATTTGCGAAATGATGTCGCGAAACGGGAAATGCGAATGCGAACCGATTACGTAGCAATACTGGCCTTTGGTATGTAAAATCAGTCTGAATTTATTACAGCTAGCTTCAAAAAGCGTAACAAGAACAAAATCTACAAAGACAAAAACAAAAAGAAGCATTGTCGAAAACGTCGTCTGTTGAATACTAAGTGCGTCCTTTCGCAAAAAATTCGCAATTGTACATACCGTTAGGCTGTACTTTTGTGCAAAACATACTAAACTAGGGTGCCTATATGCGGATAAATATTATGGAACATGTTTATGACCCGCTCCTGGGGTTTCCCATGAAACAAAGTCAAATATATTGTTACATTAGTCAGTTATTTTTTATATTTACCATATGAAACAAGCGATCAAAAACATATGTTTCAAAAGTCATTTTCTGACATTTTCTTCAAATATATCTGTACGTCTATCATGCATGATTACAGCTGTACGCGTGAGCATCTTTCACTCTATATCTGTTTGTTATGTATGCAGGGACGATTTGCCGTTAGAAAATTATTCACGCTCGACCAATAGGAAGCGAGTACGATGAATCTACATCGTGCTGGGAAGATGCTGTGATATGTACTTGTATAGTTGGTACGTGTAACATAGACACCCATAAGCTGTAGAATGTTCTGTGCTATATGGGTATGGTAGATTATAGGTATGTTTACAGGGGATCATCACAGACTGTAGTTGGCATTCGTGTACGTAAGCAGCGGTTGCTAATTTTATTACAGTAACTGTAAAGCCGTCAGGCTAGTTCCCATGCAAGCATTGATAATGGATTTAGAAAATTTTATTGGGATCATTAAAAAATTTTGTTGTTCAGGATGGTCCACCAAAGTAATATGGAACAAAGGCGTCTGCGAACTGCATATACAATATTATACAATTCCGTCGGCCATTGTCAAAGGGTCTAATACAGAATATAAGTCTGGCGTTTACGAGCGAATAATGAAGCGTAATGGCGACTGGTCTGAGAGTGAAAAAAAAATTGAAAAGCATAAACAGAAGTGCAAGGAACCCAGTGGTTCTTTGTTGTATAAAATTTTTATTACTGCCCGTAATGGAGTTTGTTATTAAACTGTGTAGCGCGCAAGACGTTTATAGTGTCGTATTTATCGGGCAAGTAGGTACAGGGTTGTTCAAAAATTTGATAACACCGTTAAAGTCAAATATTGAAGGAAAGGTGACAAACATCCAGTGTCGTGTATTCAGACTTTTGAGCGATATTGCAATTGAACAATATATATATAATAAAATTTATACTTATACTAAACATAATAATAATATAAAATTAAGTAATGCAGGAAGCAATTAGATGACGAATTCCGCTCGAAGGATGGAAGATTGACTGTAATCATTACACAAGAGTAAAATGGAAGGTCAGATCGAAGGTCACAAATGATATCCGATCGACCATATTATGCGAAGATTAGAAAGTCATTGTACGATTCATTAGTCGAATACACTATCCTTTGACTATAACGTGAAAGGTACATTAGGATTCAGGGTCGTTTTTTAAATTTGGCGCCTAATCCACGACAAAGATATCGGCGAGTTTACTTGATTGTATCTCTTCCTGTATCATCCATGGAATATTAAAAAGTTCATCAGCAACTTCCATGTTCTTTGTTCGTCATTTGTCAATATCAAATATTTTACACGATTAAAAAAATATATATATAGCAATATACATAGGGTATAAATCTGTCAATTCTTTTTCCGTATAATCGGTTATTTATAGACCGACGGTTTCCTGGAATTTTATTAACCGAATTGAAAACCACATTTATTGTTCCCACGCACATTGTCACTATTCTTGGACGGGTTAGATCATTGGATCAGAGATCGATCGATGCGACATTATTTAACGTCGAAGGACGTTAACGGATTTACGTAGTAGTCAGAGCCTCTATGATTCCAGACATGGTATTGATATTAGACATAGACACCTGTTACCATATGTACACCATTGACAGCTCATCGTACGTGCCTGAACGTCTCGGAACGGAAACCATCATTGACATGCCATTACGGGATCATTCCACTTACACCCATAGTAAATACTACAAAGAAATTACTTGAATTAAAAAAAAACAATGAATCACCATAAATAATTATCATATTGAAAAGTCACGTGATTGCAGTTGACAATGAGATTGCACAATTTTCTGTTATTGCACAAGGTACAATAATTGTTTATTATTTAAAACGTATATAGATATATGTACTTCGGGTGATTTCGTGGTCATTCGTGTCCTTTAATTGGAGCCGATTGGGAGTATCGTCAAGACAGAAAATAATTACGCTTGTTTCGATAACGGAGCGCATGCGCGTATGCAATGCTATTTCTACTTCGATGCGAAGCAGGTTCTTTTTCGTAAACTGGAATCGGAGCGAGAATTTCTTTTTTTCGTCCCTCTTTTAATTCTTTTGCTTTTCTTCTACCGCGTCCTCATCTTCGTCGTCCGTTCGTTCTTCTTCGTGTTTTCTCGGCTGGTTGATTTTTTGTTGTTGCTACAAAAGCTCACTTACGGGCACCTACTCATCTCGCCACTTAAAGCACCGTACCGAGCATGTCTAACTATGCGGCTTACAAAGCGTGGTAACAGCTAGACGGTGAAAAATGTTTATTATAAATATAGACTAACCGAATCTGACTTTTTTCACTGTGAATTATTCATAGGTTATACAAGGTACACGCGGTCATCTACATAATTAAATAATAATTTGACTTTAAAGGGGGAATTCACGATATGATCTCACGTGTGGACATAACTATATTTGCGTTAACTTGACCTAAGATTGATTCAACCTTAACTCTAACTTTAAACTCAACCTAAGCTAACCTCTTTTATTTGTAAATAATGTATAGCTTATTACGAAAGGGAGATCGATCACGTTCCCCATGAGTCTCGTCACTTTTTTCAAATTCAGCCTCGATCAAAAATCGACCTTGAAAAATCTCATCGTTTCTTCTTGCGAATATTTAAAAATCAATAGCTTCGATTCATTATCGATTGCATGTAACTACAGGCCAGTAAAAAAGTTTCCGACTGTATGTTTTACTGGATAAACAATTGTATAATCAATAATAACATAGAATTAGAATGTTATCGATGTCGCACAGCACTGTATAATCAGTCGATGAATATCGATTATATCGCAATCGCAATCCCATTCGATTTATCCATGATCGATTCTTGTTTTCATTCAAAAATTTCTTTTTCTTCAATCTGACCTTACGGCAGGTGGCACTAGTAGAGTAACAGGTGTAAACGTAGGCGTAGACCAAGCCATACGTTATTATAGGCTCCATACGAAGAGGATGAAGGAGAAGTCGAAGGAATACCTGGACCATGACCTGGGAGTCTGTGTATGGCCTTCGGCGATGCCAAGAAACGCGAAGATGCGACCGGAGTGCAAAGATCTTTCAAGGCCGTCACATCCACAGACTCACATGTACCACACAAAGTAATGAGACTCTGGTTTCATATGAGTGAACGTATGGGATATGTGAGTACACATATGGTCCCGTACGTATTGCAGATATACATAGAATTTCCATATATGAGGAGATGGGATACATAGATTTTAATTTACGCGCCATTATTTTCTTTTACTTTTAAGCACGAGTGCGTATGTTTATTTAATGTTTTTTTACAGTGTTGAAATTTGAAGTTCGATGTACCTCATTTGTTGAAGTTTACTGCTGCAGTTGGAAATTACCGGTTGTTTACATCAAGATGAGCAGTGGATGATACGTTGAACAAGAATGATAAGTTTTTGTGCGTGTTTTAACAAAGAAAATAGGACAAGTCGATCGTTTCTTTCGTTAATGGATAATTCAACAGTGAGGTGAACCCTGATGCTTATTTATCATGTTGATACAATGCCGTGATCTTCTTCGTTACGTATATTTAGTACTTTGCAATTAGATTGTACTCAGCCATTTTGAATTAACAGTCGCCGGTTGTATACACCCATTAACGTAGTTACTCAATTAATGATTTCATACAATTAGTTTCTTGCCGTTGTTGTTTCGTTTTCATCAACGTGTCTCCGTGTGCGTTTAATGGAAACAATGCGCAATTACATTCTCATTAACGTAACCTACAACTTGTTGAATAATTTTTCAATCGATTAATATAATTAGATCGTACATTAAAGTTCCACGATCATGAATTAAATCATAAGTCGTATGCGCAGTACGCGAGAAATAATACTGACAATGGAATAATAAAAATTCGTATAATGATTCGCGATCATCGATTTGCATTGATAATATATATGCTTATATCCATTATAAGTATCATCAACCAATTATAATTTTAATCAAAGCTCTACGTATGATTTGAACTTTGCATTGTATGATTCTTATAACGGAAATATATAGCCATATATGAATAATCTTTTACGTCATAGCCGGATGCCTTACTTCCGCTGTCTCAAATTTTATGGATAATCGATATTGTTCGAGCAAAAGTGACGCAGACAAGATGAAGAAGGAAAATTGAAAATTACGAAAACTCTCGAAATAAGAATTGCGACAACAGTTATAGTAATTACAGTGTAAGCCATTGAGATCGGTATCTGTTATGTTACGTGCTTAGGCACCATTATAACTCCATTTAATGTCGAGTCTGTTGGCCAAGACAAGAGTAACCAGGAGCGTCATCGTCGAGGACTTAAAGTAGCGCGCTTTATTGTCTAGCAAATAATAGTTTTGCGCCAAGTCAGTTTCCGGTTGCTTCCTGGCCGGAAGCTCTGCTGACGCTGACTCTTGTCTGAGAATGACATAGCCCCTCTTGCGTAGTCCATTTACTTCATGACGTTCAATGACAACGTATAATTTTTTTAACCATTTTTCCCTCCCGTTTTTTCAAAAATTTATACCGCGACTTCTTTTAACTATTAACATCATTACAATAATATTCTTCATTTATCTCGTGCAGTCCAAACTTTTTCATCAATAACATTTTTCAATTCATCAATCGCGCGTACAATCGCTTTAACGATATATTGCATAACAAACCCACCTTGAATCATGAAAAATTACAAAGATCAATGATCTCACCACTGCAGGTGTATCCCAACTATTGTATCCCTGAATAACGAAAATAAGACTCAATAAAATTAACTCCTAACAACCTCAAGCACCTCAGACTAATACCAACCATTCAGACTGTTCGGAACGTTCACAATGTGAACTTCACAATAGTTGAAGTTCAAGTTGGATATTAATAGTATCCATAACCTGACCTCGTGTCCAGGTATACATAACCATCTTCGATCTTTCCCATATCTAACCGGATGATTTTAAAATCTATATACAGGATACTTGAGAGATTCCACGCCACATAGTTACATAGTAGCATCCATGTATATCACTCTATATACATGAAGGGTATATACATAACTATGTGCGGGTACATACTTTATGCAAGTATAGCACAATATAGTCGGTCTACCAGTTAACTATATACTATACCCCCTACACTATAATACACTACAGGCATATTCCGGGTCCGTTGAACCTAACTGTCAGGTATTGTAGTGGCCACTGTTACACAAAAAGGAAGAAGAGCATCGACTGTGTTTATTCTGGACTCGCGACGCCCTCTAGTCTCATTAAGAGAAGGAACTCCAATTATTATTCTTATTATTGTCCATCGAACTTCAACCTGTATCGTGTATCGCGCCCGAGGCACTGCACGCATGTACACAGTAACGTGTGAGTGTTACGCGTGTGCGTTACCCTTTACCATATATTGCGTTCGCACGTACAATTTTTTTTTTCTTATGGCGAATGGAAAAAATATATAAAAAATTCAACGAGTTTAGTATTTAGCATCGTGAGAAGTCATGCAAGTCGGTGCTTGATCGTTATCAAAAGTCATATATGTATTATTTTATGTAATGTCTGTGGGTCTGTTTTTATAATGATTTATGTTTTTTTTTAGCTCCAAGATGAATTCTTCTTTCATCGTAGTTCTTGTTTTGGATCTTATAGCTGATCTTCTAAGGTGTATCTATGCGTCCTGCAGCAAGAGCTAGGTTCCCACACTACGGGCTTTAACCAGTCAGGGAATCTACGACGACACTGATATAGGTACGTGCGCCTAGATCTTTCTTCGTGTATGTATATACGCATTATTTACATCTGCACGCACGCACGGTAGTTTTATGCGTACCAGCTGCGCCACGCTTCGCTTAATGCTTATATAAATTAACGCGGTATCCATCTACTTATGTATATCAATATATATGTATTTAGGATTATATATATATATTATTATATACATGTTCTGAGGCAGTTTTCAGGACATTTTCACATATGCAGTGGCAGCTTTGAGGACACTTGGCAGTTT
>JARQST010000637.1:392620-409469 GCA_030142225.1 Pachycephus smyrnensis
TTTTTAAATAACATTTCAGTTTGCCGTTGTGAATGCCCCATAATCGGCGAAGTCCTCGAAACTGCCCCTGGACAAGTTTACATATATTTGGTCTCGGCTTGTGTCATCTCGTTCAAAAATTTCGTGCCAAACGAACAGTTCCGGAAAGCCTGCAACACTGCCGATGCATTCCTCACGTGTAATTCCCTTTGATTATAACCTCTCAGTACCGTTTAATCTGACCGTTAATCACGCAATCAGCATCATCTATGATTAATACAGTCATTAACTGTTTTAATGATCGAATAAGAATAACAGTTTTTAAAATTAAGAATTAAAGTGCAACCGGAAGTGAGACTTGTTTAACGAAAGCTCTTATGGTATGTATGATAGTCATTGTTATTTTATTATAGAAACTTCGTTGTGCGTATTTTCAAATATTCTTTTTTGTTATTTCATTTATTATACAGTCGCATTACGAATTTCGTATACTTTACGAAATGTCGAATGTTCACGAAGATGTTAATATAACGGTGTCACGACGTAACGGCCAGCTCTGGTCTCAAGGTTGGTATTCCCGGTGCATTTTCATATATAATGTTATTTCGTATTCCGGCCAAAGTATGCCAGTGGAATAACAGTACAACCACGTGGAGTGTCGGTCCTGTCGTGGAACGAACGGTCCTGCCCAGCTCCTATAATTCTAAGCATACGCCATTGCTAGGTCAGTGCCACCTGAAATTATTCGGTGTAATCGGGTATTATCGGATATCCTCGGCATCGCGCCGGAAAGCTTCGTGAACCCAACAGAAAACGTAGAATGGAGTGTCGCCGTTGAAAGGCGTGGATTAGAAAAAAATTATATGAAAAAAAACTGATGGGTTCGAGTGCCGTTTACTAGACCTGAAATTCCTTACAACTTGACCATTTGGATGGATAAATAAAAAGTGAAAAATGTTACATTCTTACGCAGTTCGTGGTCTTCGATTTTTATTTCTTTTATCTGCTTTATTTTCCATGGTTATCCAATTCAATTGATCAACGGTCAAATTCGTGTATTGCTAATTATGGTTCGTGCTTTTTCGCGTTCGCTATCCTTGATCAATATATCCTACAGTTGCTATAATATAACTGTATTATATTTTTGTTATATTTTTTTTATACTGATTTATTATCGGTATGTGAAGAATTTTTCACGATTTTTGTATTTAGTGTTGAATTTTCTTTTATTTTTTTCATATTTTATTCGAATTCGTCTAGGCGCTAATTTGTTCATAAAATTTCTTGGCGATCTACATAATTGTATTAGCATTATGTCTTACGTTATTAACAAGGCAAAATACTTTACAAAAAATCATAACTTGTAAACTGTTTTATAAGAGTTCTCGCGTCATAGTTAACACTTTTCTTTCCAAATTCATGCTGAACAAGGAGTTTGTTTCTTTCAGTTTTGTTACCGCATGGTAAAAAAAACGGCAAAAAGAAAAAAGATAATATACTCGACTGCCAGTCAATATTGACTCTCAGCCAGCTCACAAAGGAGTCCTTGTTCATACAGTATCAACAACCCTTGTCAGGTAAGTTAAGTGAGACTAGGGTTTTATCTGAAGGACCCAAAAAAAGGAATTTACTTCCAAAAAATATTTCGTTTTTTAAAGAAAAAATTCAAACGACGGATATTTATCAGCTATTGGTCTAAAGTCAAGGCTAAGAGCATTAAAACTTTTTATTAGTATCCGCAGAAGATCGATTTTCAATAATTTCAATACATTAACCCTTCTTTTTGTTGATCATCATATTGTCGACCAGGCTAAATCAATTCTCATACAAAAAATTAATATCACAATTATACGCATATATATATACATTGTACTATATACAGTACAGTTCTACATATACCACATAGTGTGGGTCATTAAATCGAGGTTAGAAAAAGATCATCGGCCCGAACACTATGTCCGCCACGTGATCAGAGGTGGCTGAACGATAAAAAAAAAAAGGCCGAGGACTCATAAAAAAAAGTAAAAGAAACATTCGAGAACATCATCTTCACGTAGCAATGCGCAGGATTACAATCAACTTATGTAATACAGCTTTTATTGCAGGACAAGGCCAAGGTCTCGTTTCTGCCAAGCGACGTGTGCGGCCGCCTTAATGTTATTTCACGACAATGGTAATTTGCTTTAATTACACGTTCTATCGACAGATGGCTGACGATTAAATAATTCGCCTTTTTTAGGAACAGAACAAGATTTTGTTTTGCGATCTAATCAAGTACAGATATACAATTTTGTGTAAGTCGGATAAGAACAAAGAAAGAGAAAGATGTCTTCCGGTTACGACAATAACGATTAGTGTCGCGAATTCGTTGCCAACTTCATGGAAACGGACGCATTCAATTATATCAATCGCTCGAGCGACAAACGAGCCTTGAGATTATTCTGTTACTACAAGAGGAATGAAAATAGAAAATAATAATTGTATACAGTTATCGTTTATTGTAAATGTAATATCCTCTATTATTCATTACGGTACTCGCATGTAATAATACTTTTTTTAACGTTTACGTAATCTTGTCAAAAAAGTGTTTCAAGTAAAATTTCTTACCTGATAAGGATAAGCGCCTGGCCTGTAGAAACTGCTTGTCGTCAACCCAGGATGACTCTTGTTGCTGCCGCATATGGAGGCCATTTTCCTTTTTTTTCTGTCTAAATCTTCACAGTCCCCTTTTTCTCAACACGCTCAATTAACGTTCGGCACTCCTTTGTTCTGGCATGATTATTGTACACAAACAAGGGATAAACAGTTCTGCAAATTTCTTTTCAACTTTGAATCACGCGCCAAACTGTCTGCCAGTTTCCTCTAGGCATTTCAAAAATTTAAATAGGACATTCCCAGCGACAAATTCCCGCGGATTATTAATCACTCACTCGAAGAGTATAATACAAATAATATTTATGCGTTTACGCGCTTAGAGGCTTGCAAGGTCATGGCAACTTGCACGACGCCTGCTTAGCTTATGCGTACCGATGCAACGTGGGAAATCGCATAAGGTCGACATTAAGTAATTACGAGATCTATGAGCTCAGTCATTCAAGATCGACGTATTGATACACCTTTTATATGGAGCAGGATCGTGAGAAAGATCAACCTACTTTTAAATAGGTCCTCGAAACACTCACAGATTCCAGTAAACAATATTATTATTTTCAGCGACGAGCAGCGACGACAAAAATCAGCGACGAGCTAATACATTTTTTTTACCTCATCAAATTTACTCACGTAACACTTTCATTCGATAATTTCACTTTTTTTTTTTATGTCGATTCATTCGATTCAAAATTATCGAACAAACAAACTGCACTCTTCTTGTGTAAAAAAAAAAATTTTCCGCTACGATCGATCCTTTAATTGTTTTTTCTTTTTATTATCAATTTTATTATTACGTTACGCTCGGGTACGTCTTCGCTCTAAGACGGTCGAGCGCCGACTGACAAGCTGCGATCTTCACACAGCAAGCACAATTCTTCATCTTCATTCTTTGGTACGTCGAGTGTATCCCGCCACCCCTCCCCCTCCGCCCCTTCCCCTCTTCCGTACCTTATACCGTCTTTCTGCTAACTCCATCACGTATCGAAAAATTACAGAATTGTGTGCCAAAGTCAAATTCATAATACTGAGCTTTGACGAATCGCCAAATACGTATATCAAGGTTTTCAAGAAATTTCATTCTAACCAAACCTGCGTACGAATATTGTATCCTTGATTTTAACTTACTTTACTTACACATTGCAGTAAATTGTACCTGTGTGAAAATTTTCTCACTATCTCTTGTCTCATTGACACAATGGTTACTACTCGAATAACTACGGATCCCCTACCTATACATACCTGTCCTACCTACGAAATAAGGTTTATTATGAACAGGCTTTATTTATGTGCACGACAATGACCAATGCACAATGAGGCAAGGACTTAAGGCCCATTTAGGCGAACGTTGCTTTGAACCAACTTTTTCACAATCCGGCTTAATCTTATTCAACGTATAGACTAAAAACTCATTCCCTTTACCTTTACCGTATAGTATTGAATAATCACACTGAATATTTTGTCGGGACGCAAAGTTTGGTAAGAAAATCTCTTTGGATAGTCTTTGACGCAATATCTGTGTAATAGGAATAATTTTTCTGAATAAAACTACAAACATGCTTAGGAGGAAAACGAGGTAACGTCATCCATTTAAGGAAACAGTTATATCTATATTTTTTAATTATTCGTAATTTGAAATCAGCATTGAATAGGGATGAAACTTCGAAGTATCTACTAAATCAGTACTGACTTAATAGTCAATATAATTCTTGCAAAGATACTTTTATACTATATTATTAATAACTCTGCATCTGACGTCATAGCTTATGTGTATAATGATTAGCATAAAATAAATTAAGTTTTTAGCGCCTAAGTAAATTATTGTACACAAAAAAGGGATAAACAGTACTGTGGCAATATTTTTTGTTCATTCACAATTTTTTTCATAAATTCTTTATATTATTTTCCATTATAGGTTATTGCACATTGTTATATGCTATACATATAGGACTACTATGCTTATAAAATATAGTACTACAATATTGACGTGCTACAATACTTAAGTACATCAGGCTCACATCGTGGCGTCGCATAATTCTGTAAAATTTCGGAGACTTGAATTCCTCGAAGCCTGCACAAGCGATACGCGCGACGCTCTCAGTGACTTGAACGCATGCACAAGACGCACGTGCCTTACTGATCCGAGTGTACCGTGTCTCTTGAGCTATTTTTCCAACGTCTCTTTCCCTCCTGTGCTTCTGTCTCTCCCTCCATCTCATTCTCACCCCTACTCTCCTCGATCCTCCCTCCTCTTCCTCGTGGCAGTAAAGCGCGCAGCCATTGACCGCGGACGACAGCGCAACACACAAATCGCTCTACCAACCTCGTATGCGTTCCAGTTTAATAGTTGTTTCACTTGGTAATGATTATCTTAAAGAAATGGAAATAAAAAAAAATAAGGCAACGAAAAATCTTGTACGATGGACAGATACTGTTTTTTTTTCTTTAGTACGCAGTTCGACACTATGTCGTTTGACTATTTCAAACAGTTCAAAGCCACGGCATAGAATATATGTTAATTAAGTGTGTCATGGATCTGGCGAATACATACGTGGACGCGACGTTCGGCCTCTTACGGCAATTAACTATTTTTAAACACGTCGCTTTATTCGACGAAACACGACATTCATTGCCACCTTATGACTCCCGGTGTCCAGCGTCATTTCATTTTAACGGACTAGATTTTCCAGATGACCTAGAAGATTTTCTAATTTTCTTTTCTAAATCACGTGAATTTTTCATACCAAACAATTGTATGTATATCCGAACAAAATGTTATGTTTACATTATTTGTCGAATTTTTTTTAGCTAAAACAATGAATTTCCGCTTTACCTGCGATATTTCTGTCTTTACGTCACACAGTTAAAACACTACAGTATTAATTTTTACGCGCGCATTGTATGTAACGTAATTGCAGAGCCAGCGAGTGCTAATAGAAACACGTTCTGGTAAAGGCACGTACAATGCCAACGCCGTCGCGCATAATATGTCAGCGTATTACTAGTTTACTTGTGCATAGGCATGCGTAGTGCGATATATATATATATATGCCCACACATACATCGTAGGCAAAGCCAAGTATATAGCAAGACAATCAAACAAAGCATCCAGCCAGTCTTGAGAACTACGACGGAATGAGACTCGATTCACAAGTTTAAGTTTCCCACAGTGCAGCGCGCGCAGCTTGCACACGTGGATTCGTGGGATATATATATATATATATATATATATATATGTAGAAAGACACGATCGCGTGACGATTAAAACAATTATTCATCGGATTACAATTTTTCCCTCCCATTAAAATCTGCATAATCGAGAATCGGCGCGAATAGATTAACTATGACTTCGTGCTGACTTCGGCTAATCTCGGCTGTTATCGTAACCATCGAAACGATGTCGCTCGTGACGAGCATTCAAATCCGAGCAGATCCGACGACCATAATTAATTTCAAAACTGCGCGCCCACCTAGATCGAAACGTGACTGTAAATTCTGAAAACAGTTGATTCGTATTAATTTGAATATACAAAATTGCAGTGGGCAAATATTAACCTCTATATTTCGTTTCATAATTGCAATATTAGTCGCACTCTAGTTTCTTATTACGTAATTTTTTTTTAAATCGAATTTATGGTACCGCGAATGGACTATATATTGTTGGGTCTATGTGTGCATTTCTTGTCCTTCTATCTTAGATGTCATCTCTGCTATGAATTTCTGTGCAATATAATACAGTGTAGCCATTTTGTGTACGATACAGTGCGTGCGATTTCTAACAACAACAATAAACGTTCCGACTCGCAGAGGTACGCGCGGCACGTGCACCGGAATCCAGCGAGCGACATTCTAACGTTTTTCCAGGCGATAATCGTGCCGCGTCGCCATCTTGCAGTTATTTAAGTTAGTCGTGCCTCCTTTGTCCGACGAAGGGTCTCGGAGTTCGTGTATCTACGCGTAAGCTTTTTCCTACTACAAGTAGAAAACAAAGCACAGCCAAGAACTGCAAACACGTACTAAGCCGTCATAGAGACGCAAGTGCACGTTGTGTCTTGTCCGAAACGCTTGTGGCGCTCTCTCCTATATATTCAAATTACGTAGCGGTAATTGCGGGCATTACGGATGCTTCGTTCTTTGTCGTCTTTTATTTTCTTTTTTCGACATTTATCGCTAGACAGTTAGTCGTTGTAAAATGATGCGCAAGAACACAGATGGCGTTGTGATCGAACACTAAAAGTATGAATTTTTGAATAACGTATTGGCTTAAATGAAATAACGGATTCTATATATTATATTCTATTTAATTATTTGTAATCCTCAACTCACGGGAACATCATTATAATTTTAATTATAAGTATATCATATAATTAAACAGTGATATCAATTTCGTTTTTTTTATAAGAACATCTTGCGGTTTATAGTGCAAACGAAGTTTTTAAATGCGTAATTATCGTGAAGACTTAATTGAATACATTTTTATGTACGACCACGTGGAAAATACGGAAATATCTTGTTTATTTTGTTTCTCTCAGATTCTCTAACGCAGCGTAATATTTAGGGATTCTGTTCAAACATGGTGAAGTATATGTTCAAAGACAAGAAAGGAGATACCCTATAGTGTGTCTCACGGAATATATCGGAAGTAACCGGAAGTTGGAATTCCTTCGTAAAATTACAACAATGCGTTCTCATGCACGTATGTGTAAATGTATACGTGACCTTGGGGCAGCTTTGCTCGTACACGCAACGCAAGGTATTGTTCGCGAGCAATGTGAACCGGTTTTTTGATGAACTTCTTAGAAGAAGATATTGATCGTCCGGAGGAAGAGAACGAGACGCTTGGGGGGAAGGGGGTGGCAGGACGTTCGGTAAATTTCAGAAACCGAATCGCATATAGATACTGTATAATTTACGTCATATCCTCTGAGTGGATCTTTAGCGCTGATACGCAGGTCTATAATGATCTATGAACGTTATTTTAAACAGGTGATTTATATTTATTTTCTCATTTACTTCATTTGATCTCTAATAAACGAGTAACAGATTTTAAATCATACATTTATTTTAATCAAAAATTTTTACAGCCAATTGGGGGGCGGTGGACGTTTGGACATCCAGGACGCCAATGGATACTGATCAGACTCGTACTTTAGATTTATCGGAAATTTTGCAAAATCAGTGAGGAGCGTCGTCATCCCTTGAGATGCCGTCGGCTGCACGGAACGTCGTAAACGCCGTCGCGAACGTGGGGGAATGTCAGGACGCCCGCGGTTGATTTTTGCAATGGCGTCAAGAATCCATGAAACAATAAACTACTTAAAGTATATGCCAATCGTGATTCGAATCGTGCCAATGGCTACGCCATTGTATTATTCTTACAATGCTTGGGGGCCTTCTCGTTACATTGCCGTTCGACAAGAAAATTTGCCTCTGAGGCTGCAAAGGGTTCGACGCAGTGGAGACTAGCACCCTCTTCCCATTCCACCAATCTCTCTGGACCAATCCCTCCTCCCATCTTGATTTATCGGTCGACATTTTTTGTGCAATTCTTATTGGCCGTTTTAATACGTTGAATATTTAGCGGCCATTTGTATTTCTTTTTCCTCTTGGCCCTTTGCATTAACGTGGATCAGCTGCAAAGTGGAAGGGATATGCAAAATTTTGTGAAATCGCTTCGACGAGACGTTTCGTTCCCACGAATATTACTTCCACTGCCATGGCAACTAGATTGGTAACGCTAGAAGGGTTAGTTCTTGATTATTATTATTAGTGTAAAAATATCCGTCTTAAAAGTTACTCTCATTTTTCGGACATAATTAGTAATATTAGTTTACGCCAGTAGCAGCGCATGTGTTCTGACATGTGCCATTCATTTATAGTGACTGGAACAATTGACAGTAACGAAAGAAATCATCAGCTGGATGGCTTTCGGAAGAACTACAAAGCGTTACTGAAAGAAAAAATAGTAGTTTAGAATACATTTTGAAAAAAAGACGATTAGAACTAACTTGACTTTAATTTTGTAGGTTAATTCCTCGACAGCTCAATCTCACGAAATTTTTTGGAACTAGACTAGTTCGTTAAGGACTAGCACGAAAACAAAAAATCAATATCGAACCGACAGATGTATGTTTTTATTAATGAATACATATATTCTGAACAGTGCGTGTGTTCGATATATTACAATTTAATGTCAAACATGAAAACCTACATAATCTGTTAGTACGAATGAAGAAGACGTCGACAAGACGTCGTCGGAAGGTCTTATGTCCTGGTTTTTGAGATCTTATAGACTTCTCAATTCAAAAAGACGTCTTCCAGACATGAAACGTCTATAAGATGTCAAAAAACGAGACATAAGACCTTCCGAAGACGTCTTGTCGCTAACAGTGTAATCATATGAAGAACACCACGTATGAACTTAAAGATGACCTTATTGAAAGGGTCAGCCCTATTTTCCAAAGATCAAAGTCTCGAATCGTACTTTGCATGTAAACTAATGCGAAAACGAATACAAGACTTTGCAGCTAATTGGAATAAAATTTGATAAGTTGACTATCTACATACTCTAATACCTGTGACTTAATTTGAATCGATATTGTTGATCGATTATATTAGGTACACAATAGGCAAATCAGTCAATACAGGTACCTACCCTAGTAAAAATTATATTTCATAAATCCAAGACCTACCTAGCTATCTACTGGTCCAATACAGGTCTATCTAGAACCTCGATGGACTCTCGATTTTCGTAATGAAATTTCTACTAGGCATATAACGTACAATTAATCGATTCTACTATCAGCTGTTCAAACTCACGTAGAAGTGCAGTAGACGCATATATATTCAATATATCATTCAAGATCTACCTAACGAATTTTACGTGAGTTCAAATGGCAACGAGTAAACGTCACTTCTTGCTGTATTACATTTTTCCCTTATCCGCAAATTGAGGTGCCAGAATATGTCAATCCCCAGATTGACATCTATTGGCAGTGCATCGTCAATGAAATTCCTTAGCAATGGCGTCGACTATCAATTGAAATGTTTCAGGCCGGAGTCCCAGGAACGTCCTCTCCAGTGACGGTCGATTTATAGATCTACGTCGTCGCAGTAGGTAATCCTCGTAGTCATCGGTTGGCGGATTTACTTTTGCGTAATAAAGCGCCGCGAAGCCACTGTAGATGAGTAGCGCCGCGGTGGCAAGCTGTCGTGAAGCATTATCATTATTTAAGAATTCGTTACGCCCGTCCACGTGATATCATTTGAAGTTTTATAAAAAACGTTAAAATAGTTTTATCATTGACTGGACTGCGGGCGATAAAGATTATTTAATCCTCCGTGTATAAAACTGCACAAATATCCCAACGAGCTTTGTCTAATGACGCGTTTGACTGTTACAATGCACTTTTGACGCACGTGTTCTATTCAGTTTAGGTTATGTCGTGGGGATCTTGCTTTTAGACGTAAAGAAGGTTAAATATCGATCTCATGAATGGATAATGATGTAACGATAACTTACTTGGAATACGGCCCAGAATTTGTAACTTCCTTCATTGATTAAAAAATCATAATAGCCACCCCAGTAGTCACTGTTTGTTGCCACTAACGCTTTCATGTCTTCGTCGTGGTGATGATCGTCATGAACGTCTACGTGATCATCGTGATCGTCGTAAACTTCGTGCTCGTCGTGATCGTCATTCGCTTTCGTCATATCATCCTGTCGTCCATGGTAGCCATAACGATACCATCGCGATTGTCTAATGACGTAAATTAGACTTATTTTTTATTAAAGTAACTTAGATTTATTGTTGTTATAGAACGTGTAATAAGATTTCAGAAAGCTTCATTAGAAAAATATAAGATTCGACGTTGCTTTGAGTAACCGATTTTATAATTGCGTAAGACATTTTAAAGAATTTGTTAATTAAAAGAAATTTTTTAAACAAAAATTTTGATTCTAACTTTCATACCGGTAAGACTGTACGGTTGTAGCTAAAACGGAAGTTGGTGTCGTCGTCAGATCTTCGGGTTCCCTCGTGCCGGTAATCGATTCCACTTCGGTTGTTTCCGACTCTACTGCCGATAACGATTGAACGGATATCGATAGTATGACAATAAAACAAAAAAACCTTGTTTCCATTTTATCTGAAAATATGACAAAAAATAAAACATAAGTACGGTTAACGCTGTTTCTACTGTCAATAATAATAATATCCCTCATTGATTATTCATTATTGATTAATTTAGTTCGTGGTAGTTCATAAAGATAAGTAGTAATAATAATAATAAATAATATTCGCTGCATCTATCGGAGCTAAGCTTTGTCGATCCTAATGACGTCATGTTTGGATGATCAATGAAAATACTAACAACACTGTAGGTACGCAACGCAAGATCTTTTTTTTTTCGACAAAAATATTATGGCTTGCAAATGTTCAAGCTTATTAGAAATTCTTATAATTAGACGCACACATCATTATTACATTGAGGTAATGTTTTATTTATGTGCATGATTGAATTCCGGAAGTTGCGTCAAGAGAAAGGACGAAGGTAATGGTAAGAGAACGAATCGGTGTAAGGAGGATATAACAACGTCTTCCGGTTTCAAAAATCGTAATTCGAATCATTCAAAGCTATTCGTTTGAATGACGCAAGGTCCAAGACACAAAGGTGGTACGCGTCATGGCTGTCTCGAAAGATGATCATTTATTAATTTGATGTCATCAAATTTTGCCGCTAATTATCATGATGGCGCTGTGATACCTTGGCATTTAAATGACTGTGTTTGCTATTAACAGATACTGACCTCTAATGATTTTATGCTGAGTATGATGATAGAAAAAATAAAAAGGATTCAAACGAAACGATCGTTTTTTTTTCACTACAGTCATTAGATCATGATAGAACATAATACATTAGAAGATTCAAAAATCCCATCATCTTCCCTCTCATATATTAGTACGTTAAACAGTGTTAGACGTTCTAATTCAAAATCATTAATTAATATTATCACAAGTACAAACCTGTATAATTAAGTGGAATGTGTGAAAACGTCACACGTTGCACTGAATAAAAATTTAAAAAATAAAAAACCGTTTTTTCTCTTTTTTTTCGTATTATTCCGCTCGACCAAAACACTCGTGTCCTTAGTTTTCACTCTAAAAAATTCTATGCTATCTATACATTTTTCCTTTGCTTATTGAGGTAATTATGAAAAAAAAAAATATTATACCAGATGACGATACTCGTAGAACACTTAACGGTATTTTTTTTTAATATTTGTTTTTCAGGAAAATAACGATCGGGTAAATTTATTCGATTAATCTTTACGATTACAGCCTATTGGGCTTATTTTGATACTGTATTTTATCGGACTCCACGGATTAATAGTGTGGAACCGTTCCTGACTAAATCTTATGAAGAACTGGACGATTCGACCACTCAGTGTTAAGTTCCAGTTCGCCTTCCAAAGACGACTGTAACTGTATCACAAGAAACGTTAAATAAACACTCATTTGACGTCCATGTACTAATTGTTACCGATCTCTACGAACGAGTATTATACCCAGAAGATGTTTAGTCGTCGATGTAATTTTTCTAAGCAATTTTCTATTCGGTGCAATTACAAACTTGTACAATCATGTACAAAACGAAGTCGACTAATTATTTGTCATATATTCATTAAATCACCGCATTCATTAAAAACAGTACAATGCAATATAGTTGAGAGTTATTTTTGTAATATTTCATTATCACGTGTTTTGCGGTTTGCGGTTTTGGAAAAGTAAGATATATTTATTATTACTGTAATGAAGTCTTTAAAAAATATTATACTCGTGATTAATATGGTATAAGCTGTTTAAAATATGTACAGCGTGATACAGATTTCATTGGTCTGGGCGATATGGACGTTGGACATTACATTTTCAGCGTTTGTAACACGTGTGTCATGATGACCCAATTGCGTAAAGAACGGAACGAACAAGTCAAACATCATTAGAAAGAAAAAGACGAAGAAATCGCTCCAGACTTTAGTCAGCCTAAATAGCTTTCGGTTTTGAGATAGTTCTTTAAAAAGGGTCAGACGTTAGTTGAATTTTTTAAGTATTAACTTTTAAAACTCAAACGTCGTGTTGGGCTCGATATCGTATTTCGTTTCAGCTCGTCCTATGTCGAACTGCCCTTAGTATAATCTACCATTAGCAACGGCATTTTGTTAATGATAATCAATGACAGCAGTGGACACCCATTAATTTACCAGTACCTACCTTTGATCCTCTTTGGCAAAACACCATTGCAAATGGTTAATTTTATTAAGGTTGACCTCGAAATAGGAGTTTACCCTTAGGAAAGATGGTATATCGAATTTTTATCATTATTAATTTTAGCATAATTTTACTATTAATTTCATAATCGTATGGATCAGTCAGTACTGGATCGTATTGAAATTTTAGTGGAAATACGTTATCATGCTGTCGAATTTAATCAACTGGGCACATGATCATGGAAATGTATGACTTGGCCGATTACAGTATTAGGTTAGTTTGTTGAGAAGATTATCGTGTAATGAAAATATGGTATAACAGGACTTCAGCTATATCATAACAGTAGTCAGCAGGCCTATAACCGGCAACTACTACTTGCTGCTACTCATTTTTCGCTACTTGCTACTTATTGCTGTCTCGTATTAGACCATTTGATTAGCAGTTCGTAGCCAAGTCCCGTTGAAACTACAATACTCTAATCGGGGGTGATAATTATGTGAGGTACTGTCAGTGATGCGAGTTCAGTTAGAAACGAATACACTGGCCACTTTACCTTGAAAATACAGGGCACTATCGATTTTTCGAAATGCATTGATTTTATTTAATAGAATCATTTTTTTTCTAGATGTATATATATTAATTTAGAAAATGATTTTGAGAGCCAGATAAAAATAATGCACTACGCAACTAGTACGTTGCAGTGGATGTATTCCAGAAATTGACGATATGCTCTTGCTGTTATATTTTTCTTTAAATTCATTTGGATTTTTATACTTGCAAAAGTTGGGAAGGTGGTAGATGTAAAATTTTGAAAAGAGGGCAGGTGCGTTTAATTTTTTGAAATGTTTTCACACGCGGTTGATCAAATTGGATTATATTTTTAGTAGTCATTTTTATGTTGCTGTATATACTGTTTGTATTCGCAGAATTGAAATGAGTAGTAAAGTCAATATTAGTAACGTAATCGTTTTTTGCTATTGTTACTCATTGCTATTGAAACAATGTCAATTTTGATATTTTTGAATTTTTTTAAACTGGAAGAAGAAGGATACTTTGAGGAAATACAATAATATTCAGATGAAATTCTTACAGTTTAAAATTTTTATTTTATAAGTTCAACGAATTGATAACTGGAGGTTTGTTTTGATTTTAATCAAATACCAAACTCAAAATTCATGATATTTTACAATCTATTCCATTTTATTTATATCTAATTTGCACACTAGTAAGTGGCATGATATTAATTTGTACAAATACAGTTGAAATGGAAATTGGAATTTTACTCGAGTGCGCTTGCGCATTACTTCGTTATATACAAACAGTTTCAAGTAAATGCGCTTAGTTCGATTTATTCTATAAAGAGAAATCTTAAAATAATACAGCGTATGACGTAATTGGTGAAAACGCAAAGAATTCTTCAAAAAGAATTAGTTGCCTGATCATCAAAAGAAGTCCAAATTCGATTAAAACATCTTCGATAAAACCTCCTTCAAATACCGAAACTCAAAATGAACTCTTACAAACTCGTTAAACAATTGGCTCACTCATTTTTCAAGTTCATTTCCAATATGTCACTCGGTTAAAAGGAAAAATTAACCAACGCAAATTGGTTTGATGATTTCTTGAGAATCAAACGAGAACTTTGACAAAAGATCGATAATCCAATCGACAAGTATCAATATTATCGATCAACAATGCACGAGGCGAAACAAATGAAAATAAATTTAAATAAATAATTCACGTCCGATATTCCATAGTTACGAAGTCCTCTCGTATTTTTTGGCAAAACTTTCAATTCCTTCTAAAACCTTGCCAGTAAGATCCCACCAGCTGTGACTATCAGAATCCTTCATACTCCTAGTAGAACTGGCAGCGGCGGCCACTGCTGCCAAATTGGCAGGGAAATTGATCTTGTGTCTGGTAATGCTTTTCAAAACCAATGCGGCAATATAAATGATAAAATAAATACTAAAATACAAGGGAATGTACCACAGTTTCTTGCCAATAAAATAATACGAATATGGCCTCCTGTTCAGACGCTGATCGTTCATTTCTGGTTTCATGGTAGTATGATCGTCTGGTATGTGATCGTAGATTATCTCGTGATGATAATCATGATCATGATCATGTATATAAGGATCGTCGACAAAACTCGGATGATCAAAATGTCCTGCGTATTCAATTGGCTTTGGCGGCAATTCTCCACCGTAAATCGGACGAGAACCAAAATTAGAAACATGCACTTGGTGCGTGAATTCCGGATCAACTGGATGATGATCATGATAATCTGGCGGTCCATGGGAATCCGGAATATAAGAATCAATCGAAGATCCATAAGAATCTGGAATCTATAAACAACGATCAAATAACCATATATATATTTATATTATTATTTACAAACTGTATACCATGTGATAATATATAGAGGATTTTGTACCTTTGGAATCGCGTCTGATGGTGGCGCATAGCTGTCAATTGAACTAGGTGGTGGATTCGACATTGGTTTCATGGTGAAATAATCCGGAGGTTTGTAATCGTAGGTACCCGGGAAAACTGGTGTATTGTCAAAACTGGGTGGACCAGAGTTATCGGACGAATCAGAATAAGAAGACGAAGATGAAGAGTCTGATGAAGAGTCAGAAGAATCCGCTTGATGCTTTAAGGCATTTGAATGTGCGACGTCGTGTTCAAATATGGCTGGGGGGTGAAATCTCTTCTGTGCTTGTGTCTTTCCTGACAAACTATTCAATTTGTCTACCATTTCCAGATCCAACGTCGAGTACCTAGCGCAGAAATGACCAGGAAAAAATAGAAAAACAAAAAAGTCAAAATCAACAAAGACAATAGCAACAAAATAATCCAATTAAAAAAAAGTATAATTTCTCACTTTTTTGTTGATGGATAATCGACTGCCTCCCCATTATGCAATTGAGGCGTCCTGGGTGGTACGTAAACTGGGGACACTGTTATGCTGATATCCTGTCCACTTCGTCCTTCAACGTTATCTGTGGTGGTGCCATTTTTAGGTTTGAGGAGACTATGAAAAAATTAATGATTTTTAATGATAGTATGAATTTATAAAATTGATTGTTATAGTATTAAGTTTTAAAAAAATGTTTATACGCTTTACCTCATTACCCATGATATTGGACCTTCTGAGGCTTTAATCGTTTCTTCGCCATTTCGTGATACCTTCGTGTAGGAGGCTGTTTCCGGTAACGTTGCTGAAGACGCCAATCCTGCCAGCAACAGGTACATCAGCGCTTTGCGCAACATCTTCGGGATGATTCTCATGGATGAATGACCAGAGCACCGCGTTTGACTCACATATATAGACTCGTAACTGTTTCTGGCATGAAATCGGTGGGAATTTTATTGTCCAATACCGATAAGCATCTACGTACTTGTCTTATCATATTTTGAACTTGGGACACCTTGGTATTCTGGGGATCATTTTTTATTTTGACTTCTTTTCACAGGTTTTCGTGCTACTGTAATTTAGAGAAATAAATAAATAGGTATTATAATTGGTAATTTATATTTTTATCTCTGTTGTGTATTTTTTTAGTCTGAAATTTTTTAGAAATAAATTTTCATACATTTTTTAAATTAAAAACTTTTTTATAGTGTTATCTTAGGATTCGGTGATTTTGTCTGTTGTTGATCTACTTTCTGAGATTCAAAATTTTTGATATTTGTCTACGTAGTTGACTGTCAATACATCCGCAGCGTCGACGTCGGTACGCTAATTGCTCGAGATGACAAAAATTATTCTAACACGTTCGACAAACTGTAACAGACCGTTACAGATGCATTTTCACGTGGAATTACAGTCGAGTAACCAGAAACGTGTATAATCCCCTTTTCTTTAATAAGTGTTACGAACGCTGGATCTGTAAGATCAAGCGGTGAGTAGAATAAAGGGATGGTTCGTTGGTTCGGTCTACTGATAT